>CAUYQG010070993.1:0-47435 GCA_963574415.1 Tarsius wallacei | reverse complement strand
TTAGGCACCGACAGACCAAGCAGACATTCTGGCCAACTCTGTTGAGGATACTTACATTAAGAGCCACAGTAGAACGGCTAAGTTTGAAGGGTCTGTCTGATTCTGGGCACTTTTATTCTGGACATATAGTAGCTGCAGATTAGATTATTTTTAGACTGTACTGGATAGCTGGTAGAGAGTGTCATGGTAGCCCCAGGTCTTATTACAGAGTCTGGCACAAAGTAGTTGCTTCATAAATGGCCAAGAAATGAATGAATGAATGAATGATGAAATGAATGTCAGTAGATAAATGAGTAAAGCATTGGGCAGATGGAGTGAGAGTTGGCAGACAAGGCTTTGTCCTTCAAGGACCAGATCAAAATGCTACATTTCTACTATAGCTCCCACTAAGTTAATTACTTCTCTCCTGTGTTACTATGGTAATTTATTTATTCTGCTTTAATAGCATTAATTAGTCATTTTGTAGTTACATTTCACAACGCTCTCTTCTTCCTAGACTATGAAGTCCTTGACTGTATGAATTGTTGGTTTGCACCTTCATTACTGCACATAACATCTGGCAAGGACTAGGCTCTCAGTAAAGATTTATCCGATTGAGTCTGTACAGTTTCTAATGTACCAGTATGGTTTGTTAACCTTGCTTCATTCATTTCAATAAGGTCATAGATTTTGTGAACATGTGTTAGTCACCCCAAAATAGAACTGTAACATCTCCAAAATTAAGATTCCTTCTCTTATTTCTTCAGTTTCCCTCCCTTGGGGCATCATAATCTCATCCTTGACCTCCCGGAGATTATTTATTAGAGGTTGTCAGTGTGTGCTGTTCTAGATTGCCTCATAGTTAATGCACTACTCTGATGTAGTAGAGAGCACTACATATAGTTATGTAGTCTTGAGGACCCTCTGCATTGACAGGGATGCTATGACCACACTGTTAGGTACCCGAGCAAAACAGAACATGGCTGGAGGCTAAAAGGGACAGAGCCAGAAAAACATGAAGGGCATGAAGGAGGGAGCTTGATTTTTGTCTCGATGTACTAGGGAGCATGGCAGTGGCATCACTTTGTACTCTAGCAGTGACATTTTAATTTATAAGGTAGGAATGCACTGATCGCCAACTGCAAAAATTGATTTGGTTGTTCATCTGATTCAACCCATGTCAGAGTTTGAAAGTAATTATGATAGTGGGGCTGATAGGCAGGCAATTACATTTTTGTTCTCTCGCTTTCTGACTCCTCCTTCTCTTTCCCTCCCCACTCCTCCACCCCCAAGGTTGTTCTTGTCAGGAAGGCAAGGCAGGCAGAAGACAAGCGAGTAATCTTTGGAGAAGTGGTATGTGGAAGCCTACAGTGGAGACTATAATTTTATGGCTAGTTCTTTATCTTAATCTAATTTGTATTAGGCTTCTATGAAATCTAACCAGATAAAAGATGTAGACTATTTTGTCTCCTTCCTGAAAGTACAAAATAGAAAGAACCCATGCACATGGGGCAGTGACTGCTTCTGACTTGAATTTCAGTTATCTTTACAATATCTATAGATGCATCTTCCTAAAAATATTTCCTTCAAATCGTAATGCAAGCAGGAGCCGGTGGTAGGGATAGATTCAGGCAAGGCTGAAATCCTTGTTGTCTTGGGAAGCAGATTCCATGGGAGATTGAAACTACCCTTTAAATTGCAGTGTAAGAAATAGAACAAAGTATTGGAATAAAGAAAAAAATTTCTTTGCTGAAAGCAGTACCTGACATGTAAACCTAAAATAATGTAGAAGGTGAAGATTATATCACAAGACAAAGATTACTTTGTGGATGGATGAAGAGACTGATGGATGGATACGAATTTCTTGATCTATTTCTATTTTGAAGGGTATTTCTTTACTTATAAACCCTGGAAAATCTAATGTTTTAGACCCAGCAGAATAGCTCTTCTGGTCCAAAGCTAGAAAAATAAGAATCTTGTAAGTGGGGAGTCTACTGAGTTAGTACAGAAACTACTGGGATATGTAAGTTATTTAAGTATTCTTTTTTCTTGACAGGATAGGAAAAATGTGAACAGGTTTTACACCAAGGTTGATGTTATTCAGAAGCACATCTCTCCTC
Organism: Tarsius wallacei; assembly: GCA_963574415.1. Classification (NCBI taxonomy): domain Eukaryota; kingdom Metazoa; phylum Chordata; class Mammalia; order Primates; family Tarsiidae; genus Tarsius; species Tarsius wallacei. The sequence goes on along the minus strand of CAUYQG010070993.1, from coordinate 45,336 downwards.
TCAGGAGACCTGTGGTTTAACAATTTACTATGACTACCTCAAGATTTAAAAAACAAAAATGAGCGCTTCTCTCAAAAAAGACTGTAGCCCAGCTCTGGGCTTTTCTACAAACTCTAACTTCTCTATAAACCTCCTTTCCACCGAACGGCCTGCTTCAACTTGGCACACACACCCTTTTAATGAGTAAACATCCTGCACATAGGATTGACTGAATTGATGCAAGACTGGCAGTGTGGAATTTGATGTTGACTTTGAGTCTCTACTACCCTCCAGTAAAACATTAAGGAATAAACTGAATTAGCCTGAAAAATGTTTTAACTTCAGTTTATGTTATTCACATTAAGTAATAGAGAAGCATTTTGCTCTGTTTCTTGTAAACCTTCCATAAGAGCCCTTTTCAAAAAAAGAGGGGGAAAAGAGTCTTAACATACAGTTGTATAGACTCTCAGGGCTACAAAGAGTTTTCCCAGATTTTCAGGTTGTCTAGTTTAAAAAATGAATTCAGTTTTTATGCCTTTTTATTTTGTGATATTACTTTATAAATGTGACTCATGAAGTTCATGTCATTTTCTTAGAATTGCTTGGGATTTGCCCCCTCTTTTAGACACTTCTTGGCCTTCTTATCTCTGGCCACAGCTTGGTGGTGAGGAGGAGAACTTTGGAATCAGACAGATGTGGGTCAGAATTGTAGCTTTGACATTTACTACATGTGTGTGGTGGTGGTCTCTGAACCTCAGTTTCCTCTTCTGCAAAATCAGCGTGGTGAAACTTAATAATTTTTCAGCATAATTAAATGGAATAGAATGCATAAATTTCTCAGCACAGTGCCTTGGCACACAGTGAATGCTAAATAAACAGCAGTCAACTGTTACTGATTTGTTATTGTGCTTGCTTTAAATACATTGTGCTTGCTTTAAATGCATTGTGCTTGCTTTAAATACATTCATTCTTCTACTTGTCTCTGGATCTTTGGAACTCTCAGGTTCTCTTCTGTTGGGACTATGAGGCTTTTATTTAAAACCATCTAATCTGCATGTGGCCAGCACATTCTCCCAGAGCCATTTACTGAATAAGTTCTCCTCTCCCCAGTGGTTGTTAGTGAAGGCTTTGTCGAAGATGAGTTCATTGAGAAATTGAAATTTTGCTTCCAGAATCTCTATTCTGTTCCATTGGTCTATATGCCTGTTCTTGTACTAATACCAGGCTGTTTTGATTATTATAGCCTTATAATAAAGTCTAGAAGTATGATACCTCCCTCTTTGTCTCTTTTGCTGAAAATTGTTTTGGCTATTCATGGTCATTTATGAATTGTTTCCATATGAATTTCTGTATTGTCGTTTCCAGGTCTGAGAAGAATGATGCTGGTAATTTAATGGGTATTGCATTAAGTCTGTAGATTGCCTTGGGTAGTATGGACATCTTAACAGTGTTGATTCTTCTAATCCATGAGCATGAAATATTTTTCACTTGTTTGTGTCTTTGATTTCTTTGAGCAGTGATTTACTGTTTTTGTTGTAAAGGTCTTTTACAAGCCAGATGAAGTAGGAACCAAAGTGAGGCCCAAACCTTACCTACATATTGACCATTTGTGTATGTAACCCTGAATTGTACCCCAAATCTTTAAAAGAAAAAAAAAAAGAAAAATACCACCTAATCTCTACAGCTTCATCCCTCATCAACACAGCAAATGACTAAAAAGCTTTTCTCTACGGATGCAGAGACCTTCTTTGGCATGTGTCACTAGCTCTCTAGGATCTCTCCCTACCCCCATCCCATCAACCCTGTAATCCTCAATTTTCAAACAAGCTTTCACATTCTATTCATTCGTCATATAGCCTTCTATCAACTCATTCATCTTATAACCTCCTATCTCATCCTGAGCTGTTTATCTAGAATAAACTAGACCAGCATCTCAATTTCCTTGCTCATTACTTAATAAACACCATGTGCAATACACATTCACTGGGTCAGTTAAGACTCCTCCATAATTTAAATGTTATTTTTCTTTATAACATTTCCATTGTGGGCCCACAATTCTATCTTCCTACTCACTTTTAAAAAACATATGTACACTTATGGTGCCACAGATATCTCTGTCCTTTGGAGAAAAAAAAAATCCATCACTTCACACAGACTTTTGTTGTTGTTGTTGTTGTTGTTGCTGTTATTGTTTTTTGAGTTGGAGTCTCGCTCTGTCGCCCAGACTGGAGTGCAGTGGCTGCTCCCGGTCACGTCAACCTGCTGGGCTCCAGCGATCCTTCCGCCTCAGCCTTCCGAGTAGCCGGAACTACAGGCGCATGCTACCACGCCCGGCTAAGTTTTTGATTTATTTGTAGAGATGAGGTCTCGCCTGCCCAGGCGGGTCTCGAACCCACAGGCTCAGGCAATCCACTCACCTCAGCCTCCCAAGGCGCGGGATTACAGGCTGAGCCACGGAGCCCGGCTCACACACACTTTTTGAGGGAGTAATTAATTATTTATTTGTTGTCTGCTTGCTATTCATTTGAAGATAGATACTCAATCCTGACACCTCTTAGTTTATATACCAGCTTCAAATTGATATGTCTTTATCATTTAATAATTATAAAATATCTTGATTATTGAGCTGGTCCAATGCAATCTTAATTTGGAATACTCATGAGATAGAGCATTCTATCAAATAAATTTTCTTGTTAACAGAAAATTATCCATTAAACTGTTGCTGACGTGAATAATTCTAGTATATGCCAGTCATACTTTTTTTTTTTTTTTGAGTTGGAGTCTCACTCTGTCGCCCAGACTGGAGTGCAGTGGTCGCTCCCGGCCACCGCAGCCTTGACCTGCTGGGCTCCGGTGATCCCTCTGCCTCAGCCTTCCAAGTAGCTGGAACTACAGGCGCGCGCCACCACACCCGGCTAATTTTTTGATTTGTTGTAGAGATGAGGTCTCGCCAAGTTGCCCAGGTGGGTCTCGAACCCACGGGCTCAGGCAATCCACTCACCTCAGCCTCCCAAAGTGCGAGATTACAGGCTGAGCCACCGAGCCCGGCAATTTTTTAATTTATTGTAGAGATGTGGTCTCGCCAAGTTGCCCAGGTGGGTCTCGAACCCCCGGGCTCAGGCAATCCACTCACCTCAGCCTCCCAAAGCGCAGGATTACAGGCTGAGCCACTGAGCCCGGCTGCCATTCATACTTTCTATCTTAGACAACTATCATTCAACCATCACTGAAGTCACTAGACTTCAGTTCAGGATCTTGCATGCCTGTGGGTCATTTTAGTGCCAAAAAATGTGGAAATTGAGCTGTGGTTATAACATCTACCATTTCAAAAAACCCTGTGGAGAAGTTTTTTTATTTAGCAAATCTCTGATATTATCTTGACTTTTGTATAAGATGTGTGTCTCTCTTTAAATCTAAGTATATTGAAACTTCTGGCTCAGGAGATAAGTTTTTAAACAGTTGCTTAAATCCTGAAAGCAATATAAAGGTCTGCTTTGTTTTATAAATTAACCTCATTATTTTAGGGATTAATATAGTTTTGTATTGCTAGATGCTGATGAATTATTTGTCCTGGCTCTTAATATTCAGTTTTCTGTTTATTTGTTTTATTCCTGATCACTAGTCAAAGGTTGATTGGTCCAATTCAAATGGCTGGTCTGTAAATAAGGAAAGAAAACTATATTTTGTGGAGAATGGGTGTAGAGAAGTTAGAGGTGGTTTGATATGGGTGGTTTAAAATGCATAGTAATTTATAGAGCATGCTGAAGAGTGCAGGAAGTCAAGAAAGGAATTTAACAAGCTGACATCTGTCACCAGCCAATAGCAATGGATCTCAGCATTCACTCCTTCACTCATGCTCCATGGCAGCCTACAGCCATGTCATGTTCTCATTTCTTCTCTGGGACCCAGGCTGCCACCTCTCTGAGCTACTATCTCTTATCTAATATCTGCATTCTGGAGATATTAGAAAGAACTACATTTCACTTGATCCAGTTTTCGTTTTCAGTCTCGAGCAGAGACACGGTGAAGTTCAGTAAGGTCTGACACCCATTGGCATTCCATGTGACTAGGATGAACCTAGAGCTGTGGAAGTGGCTTTCAATATAAATCTAATCACCACCCTACTACTGCCACCACCAAAGCTAATAGTCAAATGCTTATATTGTGGACAGCATTGAGCTAAGATTACTCTTATTGTTTTACTGAAGCTACTCATCAAAAAGTATTTACTTGCCTATTCAATGGATGGGGAGGTGGTGAAGAAAAGCCTTCTTAAGTGTTCTACAGAGATTCATTCCATGCTGCCTTGAATGCTTTAAAGCAGTACAATTTCTCTTTTAACTGCCCTGATGCAGGTGAAGAGCCTTGCAAGATGTGTTCACTGTCTGAGAGCAAGCTTGCCTCATTCATAACCACTAGTAGCTGACAACCTCTGGACTCCTTCCACAGCTTGAAAACTCTTTTGTTCCTTGAAAACATCATGCACTATGCTCTAAGTATTAAGTGCATTTTTATTTCCTAAAAGGATGTATTTTATACAGTCACTTAAAAGAAAAGCTTCTGGAAGCTTTAATAACAGGTTGACTAATATTTAGAAGTAATAAAATACCCATCTCTCTTCTCTGCAGTAGCCATGAGCTGGATTTATATTCATTAACCAAATGTCTTTTACTTTTTCCCCCACAGTGTCATGGAACAAAATGGTAAATGAACACCAAGAGATCTGAGCTTGGTCCCATCTATGTCACAACTAGACTGTTCATGATAAGACTCCATATCATATATAGAGAACAACCTTACCTATACAAAAGAAAAGTATGATTATTATAATCTTTCAAATATTTTTTAGAACAATTTCACCCATTGGATGGGGTTAGTATAGGGCTGACATGCACTGAAATATTTTACTTTATTTTGGCATGCACTGAAATATTTAGGAGCATTGAATGAATGAATGTTACCAATTTGGTATAGAATAGTGATTTTAATTCTCTTTTGCAAACTAGCTGTAAAATCTTAATCAATTAGTGATTGTCTGGAAATTGTTAGCCACAGTACCAAAGTTCCCAAAATGTTGCCTAGGAAAGTGTTGCTGAAGAACTAACTATAAGATCTAAGTTATATGCAATTACTATGTAGGGAAAACAAAGAAATTGAATCCAATTAATCCTGGAGGGAAAAGCCCATAGGGTGTAATTATCTGAACTAAAATTATTCAGATTTTTTTTTTCCTATACAGCATGACACACTAGTAGGAGGTCTACCTTCACCCAGAGATTCAGATTTTGGCTACATGTATAAGATAGCAACAGGATTCAGCAGCTCCTCCTTGAAGTGTCCCCTTTAAATCTCTGTGTGGGGCCCCATGTTCACTCTCTCCCAGACCAAGGAGATAAAGGGATTTGTCTTGTCAGGTAAGGTCCCTCTGTTGAACTTTAGAACAAAGGAGATACATTGCCACCGTCTATCTTTCAGAAAAATGACTACTGTGATAGCATAAATGTCCCTAGAGCTTTGCCTTGATGGAAGTGTGTTTTTAATGATATGATTTTGGTATCCAGCCCTCTGTGGATAGCTTGGCATATGTCTTGTTCTATTTAAACAGCGCTGGCTGATAAAGTGGACGTTAATTGGCAGTTAGTGAATAGGCTATGGGTCTTTGTTACCCAGCCTTCCTGCTAACTGATCATTAACTAGGAGGAAATGTTTGACCCAGAAGGTCATTACTGTTATTAAGTGGGAAAAGAAATTTAAATGTTCCAAATGGCCTTTTTATGAAGCAGATGAGAATTTAAAAAAAAACAAAAAAGATGGAAAAAAAGAGCTTGCTGTACAAGGCAGTCAGTGTCAGCTTGTTTATAGGAAAGGGCTATATTTCCAAATTCTCAATGATTTAGTCTCTAGAACCTTATGATTTTGATATTCACTGAAAAATAAACATTACAAAGCATTCTTCAACCCCATTAAGAGAATATAATTCCTAAGACTTCCAAAGGAAATAATTTTGCCTGGATGCCACTACTTTAACAAGCTTTGAATAGTTAGTTTTAATAAAAAATGTGATTGAAAGTAACATTAACACATATGTTTTATTATGTAAAATTATAATAGTATGTTTTTGGAATTTTTTTTTATCACAAACTCTGGATTTTGTTGGATTTTACAGACTAAGCCTTAGCTCTTGTTTTGTGAGGAAAGTCTGAGTCATAGCTCCCCTTCTTCATTCTTTTCTATGACCTTTTCTATTTGCCTCTTTAATAATCTTCTTAAAGCAAAAATAAAAATAAAAATGGTCTGAAGGGGTGCTATGAGTCTTGGCAGTTAAAGTGTCACATGAAATTTGTCCCCTGAGAGAAAATATTACTCTCCCTTTTAATAAAAGGATACAATTAAACACTCCCTCAAACTTCTTTCCTTCAAATATATCATCTTATGTAAAAGATGGAAATGGATCCTTGAATTAGCTGAAAAATCAAATCAAGAGCCAAAAACATTTCTACCTATAAATTGGTTTATGAATATTAAGTATCCCAACCTTGGCTGTAACTGAGTAATAAAAATAAGAAAATGGAAGCATGGTGTGCTCTGTGATTATTACTCTGTTGTTTCAGTCCTGGGTTCAGTTCTGTGCTCTTAGCATAATTACTTTCTCCTTTCTTTTTTTTTTTTTGTTGGATGATACTTCAAGACTTAGAAATGCCAGGATTTTGCCCATGGGGCTTAAGATTCATGGGTTTACCTTTTACCTCTGAAGACTGAAGAAAGCAAAAATTGAGTTGTTTAGAAATCTCTTTAAATTAGGCTTAAAAGGTACGGGTTTTATTTTTGCAAGTTTTTTTTTCCTTCCAAAGATTATGATTGGATTTTAGAAGCCTCTTTTGGCTCCTTTAAAAAGGAAGTTTATCCCTGTATCAAATAGGACGGAGGAGATATGCCGCAAATGTTTGAAGGCAAGAACATCTGATCTCCAAAGACTCAGAAAATCTCTTCTCTAGTTGTATTTCTAGGCATTTTTTGTTGTGTTGCTTTTTTTGTTTTTTTTCCTTAACAGGTAAAACTCAAATGAGCACAGCAGGGTCCAGATGGTGGTTAAAGCTGCCTAAGTTTCTTTTATGTAACTTTTTCTTAGACAAGTGTGTTCTAGCTGGGAGCTTATTGTTAAAACTAACTTTATCCCTTTTATGTTTGTGTTATTCTCACACACTTGCACACACATGCATGCATATGTGTACACGCAAACACAGGTGTGAACATGGCCTTCCAAACATTTGACATTTCATCACCTCCAACAGGGCTGGATGTAAATCTGCAGGGCTTTGTTATCTGTGTCTTGGGCTGAACATTTCATTCAGTGTGAAGAAAGAAAACTCTGCAGGATGAATTTCAAAACAGAGTAGAATTCTTAACCACAGATAAGAATTCTTTCTAAGGCTTTCACCTTCTCATGGAAGCCTTGCTTAAGTAGAGGTGGAAGGAGGCATTCCATTCATCTCTGAAGTCCTCATTCCCTGAGTGCTCCCAGCAGTGAAAATTGGCTTGGCAGAACAGTTGCTCTGACTACTTGGAGCATGCATTCCTTCTAGGATTAAACAAATTACACGTGCTACCTTTGTACAGAAAGACCACTTTACTGGAGCACATTATTGTACATTTGATTGGGTGGGTTTGTCAAGTAGCAAAGATGGGTTTCCCTGGTGGCATCAATGCTTCCTCTCCGCGCATACTCTCTCTCCCCTTCTCCCTCTCCCCTTCTCCCCCTCTTCCCCTTTCTCCTTCTCCCCCTCTTCCCCTTTCTCCTTCTCTCCCTCCCTCCCTCTCTCCTTCTCTCTCTCCTCTCTCTCTCTCTCTCTCTCTCTCTAAATTTTTTCCCCTTCATTCCACTACTCAGTTGATTCATACTTATTCTGTGCTCCAACCAAATCAAATTATTCTTCTATCCTCATTCCTTCCTTTATACTTTCCTCCCTCTGCATTAATTTGTGCTATGCACCTATTTGGTCTGTTCCTACCTCTGTCTATTTATATCCTGTTATTCTGTCAAAGTCAAAAGTCAAGGGCCATCATCTCCATGAATTTTTCTCTGATCATCCCAGTCAGAAGTTATCACTCTTTCCTCAGAAACTTTTTTTCTTTTTGCTATTATTTAAGTTCATTTATGCCAAACACTTACCTACTTCGCTTTTTTTTTTGAGTTGGAGTCTCACTCTGTCGTCCAGACAGACTGGAGTGCAGTGGCCGCTCCCAGCCACCGCAGCCTCGACCTGCTGGGCTCCGGTGATCCTCCCGCCTCAGCCTTCCAAGTAGCTGGAACTACAGGCACGCGCTACCACACCCGGCTGATTTTTGATTTATTGTAGAGATGAGGTCTCACCAAGTTGCCCAGACAGGTCTCGAACCCACGGGCTCAGACAATCTACTCACCTCAGCCTCCCAAAGCACAGGATTACAGGCTGAGCCACCGAGCCCGGCTCTTACTTAGCTTTTAACTGAAAGTTTCTTGAGGACTGGGAACACTTTGCATGCCTTCTTGTTTTCCCTAAAGTATTAGCTCCGAAAGTCCTATTGAATGAGTGAATGGTGAGTCATCCATCTTGGCACAGTTGAGAATACCCTTTGACACCAATGAACAGAATTTTTCTCAATGTAACAGAATTTATTCCTGCAGAAATCGAATGCATCACCTTGGCCTCCATAACATTATCTGCTAAGAATCTGTTTAAATCTCTTAAGGTTACTGAAACACTTTGATAATACTTGGAAAATAGCCACTGCCTCAAGATCCCCAAGTGCTCTCTACTTCCAGGCCACCTCTGTCCCTCCAGGAGGACTCCCCTCTATCCCCACCATAAGGCAGATTGAGACTTGGGACAGCAGAAACTTCCAGAACTGAGCTCCAGCACTATAGCCATTGTCTACTTTGATTGGTCTTCTGCAACAATGACTGCTATATTACCCTTGTCAATATCATCATTATAGCCAGTGTGATACCCACAAATGACAGTTAAAGTCATAGATTGCTTATGAACTGTCTTCCCTTCAGTACAGTAGACAAGAAACTGTGATCTAGTGAAACTGGGTATCCTTGAACATTTTCCCAATTTGGCTGCAAAGGTTAATGAAATCGAGGCCAAAGCTTAAAATACAGATATGGCTATGGATATATTTTATGACATAAATATAGATGGAGATATGCTTGTTTCATAGAGGAGTAACTAGGGAATTAGATTTAATTTCAAGCTATGTGTGCCCAGCAATTGGAAACATATTAAAACTATTTTATATATAAGCATTTATTGCTTTTGCCTATAAGATGTTGCTTAGGTGGGAAATTAAGAGTCCAGTTTCTGGGTATACAGCCTATGAAGGTATTTAAAACCTAAGTATATTTATTCTGCATTTAAAGGTGCTTAGAGACTGCATTGTGTGTTAATGTCTGCTCTGTGACTAGCACTACTTAAATGCTATCCCCCTGCATGCATTAATGTGTGCATCGAAGAGAAGAAGAGTAAAGGATGATAAACTGTGTTAACTGCATAATATTCAACTAAGATTTATCTAAGAAACAACAGTCTAGTGCATTAATGTGAATATTCAAAGATAGATGTTTATCTTAATGGACTCAGAGGTACTTACAAACAGCATAATTGCTGAAGTCATTTTACAGGGCATTTATTCAGAGCGATTACACTTATTCTTACTTTCATATATAAAGAATTCCACTTAAGGGTTTAAGTGAGACAGGACTAGTGTGGCCAAAGAACCGTGGATTCCTTCTGGGCTCTACCCAACCAAGGCCATTTGAAAGGATGAGAAGCCAAAGCCTCGATCTCCATCTTTTGGCACTTATTATCCTTCTTGCAAAAGACTGGCCCAAATGTTCAATCATCCCCATTTCCAGATTACTGCATGATATTTGACTGACTTTAAGCCTATAGTCCTGGAAATAAGGAAATTGTCTCTCTGGAACATGGTTGTAGAATTGCAGTGTAAGTTGCTTTTGGATTTTTCTGGACCATTGAGACATTGTTTGGATTTTTTCTGGATCATTGAAACATTGGATTTTTCTGGGCCATTGGACTTTGAGACATCTTGAAAGCAAGAGCGTTCTTCCCTATTCTTAACATTTTATTTTTAATTGGCAAATAATAATTGTATTTATGAGGTACAGTGTGACATTTCAATACATGTATACACTGTGGAATGATCAAATTAGGCTAATTAACATAACTATCACCTCAAATATTTATTATTTCTTTGTAGTGAAAACATTTAAATCCATTCTTTTCTTTAAATGGATTTTGGAATATATACAATTTGGAATATGCAATGCAATCTTGTTATCTATAGCTACCCTGCTGTGTTGAAGAGCACCAGATCCTATTTTTTCTCTCTTACTGAAACTGTGTACTCTCACTGACATTTCCTTTTTCTACATCTACCCTCCCTTCCCCAGCCTCTGGGAAGCACCATCTTACTCTCTACTTCTATCAGTTTGGTTTTTTTAGTTTCCATGTATTAGTGAAATCCTACAGTATGTGACTCTCTGTACCTGGTTTATTTCATTAAACGTAATGTCCTCTAGGTCCTTCCGTGTTGTTACAAATGACAGAATTTCCTGCTTTACAAAGGCTGAATATTATTTAAATATAAATACACACACACACACACACACCACATTTCAAAATCCATCGATCCATTGGTGAAAAACTCTCATTCTTGACAAACAGCTTATAAAGCTATTTATTTCTTCCCTTGATACCTCCAAAGATCAGAGTTAATAATATTCTGACAAAAATAGGAAATACTTCCCATCCTCCGCCCCATTATCTCTATCCTTTGAACATGACTCCTGGCTTACTCAGTTCTGTTTAAATCAGCACATATTCCCTGAACACCTATCCGTTTAAATTCTTTTCTGTGCTTTAGGCTCTGGTCCGGTTCTGCAGTAGCCCTGTGGATGATTTCAAACCAATAATAAATAATGTTGCAAGATAACAGTATACCACAGAGTAGTTACATTTCTGATACTCATGTCAATCCACATAGCAGTACGAAGCAGATGTCCTTGTCTCAAATTACAAGAGAAAACTAGAGTACAGTAAGTCCCCTACATATAAATTCTGTTCCAAGAGCATGTTCAAAAGTCCAATGTGTTCATAAGTCCAACAAAATAAGCCTAGGTACCCAACTAACACAATCAGCTGTATAGTAATGTACTGTAATAGGTTTATAATACTTATCACACAAATAATACCATAAAAAATACTATACTTACAGTACTATACAGCTAAGTACACAAAAACACAGCCACATCCTCTACAGCCACTTGTAGAGGATGCACACATGTGACAATGCATGCCAGTGATATGAACTAACTTACATGATCAGACATGCAAATGTGTGTGCACATCCTTGAAAGTTCACAACTTGAAGGTTCATATGTAGGGTACTTACTGTATAAAGTGTTTGTGATTTCCATGGTCTCCCACCATAAGAAAAGAACAGCATTCATGTTTTCTGACCCCAAATACAATGCTGTTTCTATAGGTGCGGCTAGGTGAAGTTCCTTCCCTCCTTAAATAGCAATCAAATAGAAAGGAAAATAGTATAGTCAGAATATAGTAAGTACTTTAAGTGAGATTCTAAGTACTGAGTTGGTATGCTAAAGGGAGTATTTTCTTTTTTGACCTTGGGATCAGAAAAAAGCTGCATGAAAAAGTATTTGGGTTGAACCCAAAAGAAGGATGTATAGGATTTCAACAGGTATATATGGAACGAAGTATAAGCAGGTTGGATAAGGAGCAATGTAAGCCACAGCATAAAATCAGGAGCTTAATGCACTTGTTCAGAGAATGGCAAGCATTTCTTTAATAAGTCAGAATGTAGAGGCATCTACAGGGACAAGTGGTAGTGGGAGATAATGCTACAAAGTTACATTAAGGCCTAGAGATGGAGACTCTCAATTTTTTAAAAAAAGATGGTTGTTTGTTTTTCAAAGTCTGGACTTTATTTGATAAATTGAGACCAGGGGAATGGAACATGAAAGTTAAGTCTTTATCCTGGCAGTACTTTCTAGAGTTCATTGACAAGAGGGAGGCACGTGTAGACAGGGAGTCTGTTTAAGGAATCTTGGGACTTGTTTATGTAAGCAACCAGGGCAGTAGAAATGAAAATGAGAGCGACATTTTAGAGATGAACTTTGCAGGACTCAGTGCCTGGACTTGTGACAGTGAGCAGGGAGGGTGTTAGTGGTGACCCTGATGATGGTTTGGGCTTGATCCTAGAGAGTAAGGACTCCACAGACAGAAGCAAGGAGGGTGGCTGTGGGAGGAGGCAATCAATTCAGTCTGGGTTATATTGACTGCAAATGCATCCAAAATACTTAACAGAAAATATTTTCCCTTCATAAGATGAGAACATGTCTCTCTATTTACTCAACTCCAAAACGATCTCTTCCTGTTTCAACTCCATTTGGATTTTTTTCATCTGGGCCACAGAATTGGCACATTGGTGAGCATTGTAGTCACTGTGAAGTTTTCCTCATCAGGTTGATAATCAAGTCCCACTTCTGGATATTACTAAAATGTCACCTGGTGACAAATGTGTACCACAGGCAGGGACCATGCACGTGGTGACCTTGCATCATCTCTGCTTCTGGCTGCTTTCTATGTATTGCTCTCTTGTCATGACTGGCTTCAACTTCTAGTAAGAGAGCACCTGACTGGCAGTGGCTGAAGAGGGCATGCGATTTCTTAAGAATTTTGGAGTCTGGAGAGTCGAAATTACTCTGTCTGACTCCTAACATATAATCTATGACAATGTCAGAGTCGGCTTTCCCGTTCTTTTCTTGGCTTTTCCCTCACACTTGCCACCTATGGTCACAAGATGGCCACTGCAGCCCCCAAATATCCCATCCAAACCCAAGGAAGAAGGAAAAGCAGTAGAACCAGCCAAGTCTTTTTCTCTTCAGGAATAAAACACACATTCCTAGAGCCTCTAGCAGACTTGTCTATTGCTTTGTCAAGATCTATGCCACATGGCCACTTCTAGTTGCAAAAGCAGCTTGGTTAGGTTGGTCACATTACCAGTTTGAGCGAGGAAGACAAGAGGAATGGATATGGACAATGTCTGCCATAGTTGTCTTCCCTGCTTCCCTGTAAGTACATCGAAAGCAGGGACCAGGTTCTATCAGGCCTTACTTGTGTCTATCTCACCTGGCACTTTGCTGGACAAAGGAAGATCTGAGATGAAAAGGGTTTGAGGAACCATTTCTTGCCTAATGTGTTAAACACCTTTTGTCTTTTGGATCCTCTGAGCAGTGGTAGGGGTATATGCAGGAGCCTCTCTATATATGAGGGAGGACCCCCCTCAAAAAATGGAATTATTTTTTGGAGGGCAGGCCCCTTATAATACAGGTTTCCCCCACAAGTTAATTGTTCTAGGAACCCATTGGTGTCAGTGTACCAGTTACTGTTGTTATGAGAGGCTGCATTTGGCTTCAGTAAATTTTTTTGGAGAATCTTTCAGCATGTTTGCCCATTTCATGATGGGTGATTTATTAGTGCACCTGCCCACACCATGCTGAGTGTTCAGCAGTTTTTGACCCCAAAACGGCATGATCTCCATGCCTCACCCTCCCTATTCACCCAATCTCACCCAGGAAACTTTTCTTCCCTCCCCGATGAAAAGAGTCCTTAAACAGAAACATTTTGCCAATGCAGAAGAAAAACAGCAGAAGCACTAAAAGACGTCAAAATTGAAGAGTTAAAAAACTGTTTTAAGCAGTGGAAGAAGCATCTTGATAAGTATATTGCATCAAACAGAGTACTTTGAAAGTGACTGAAGTTTAAACATGTAAGAATGAGTATACATTTTTTAACAAATAAGTTCCAGTTTTTGTGTTTGTTGGTTTGTTTGTTTTGTGGTCCCCTCCTTTGTATGTCAGGTTCTTTTTCAGCTCCTCTCCAAAAAAAGATAAAAAGGCTACATGCTGGGAGGAAATCTATGCTGCTGTAAAAATAGAATAGGGCCCGAGTGCATTCTTCAGTAATGAATGCATGAAAGGAAGCCTCTTAAATTATGAATGTGGCTTCTATTGTTTATCGCCCAGTAATCCTGTTATATCGATTTCTGTTTATTTCCAATCACCTCGAATGAAAGACTGTGTTTCTTAGAGATCTTGATCCCTAAAAGTTTGTCATTAAAGCTACTTGGTTGTATTTAGTTGTTTATTTTTTGATCAAAGTGGTTGAATCAATACATATACAAACAAAACACTTTTTCCTTTGCTTCCTAGAAGACTAGAGGAAAAAAATATATAGAAAAGCTAAATTAAGATGCTCAGATTAAAAAAAAAAGTCCCAGCAAATGACATATTGATTTCTTTCAAAGAGGCGAGTGTAAATTAAAAATATTCTTTCTGACACCATTTTTAAAGATGCCACTGACTCAGCAGAGTTGGTGCATATTGACATCCTCTTCCTTGGGGACAGAGTAGAAAGACAGGCCACTTTTCCCAAGAAGAACTGGCTCTCACAGTTCTCAGGGGGATGTTAGCCTTGAAGCCAACACTAGCAGCAGAGGTTCTTGCTTCTGTCTAATCTTTTCCCATTTCTGGTTTTGCCACTCATCACTCTACCTCTACGTATCAGGATACTGCAAGTTTTCAGAAAACCATGTGGTTGTTATTCTTTCTTAAAGTGGTTGCTTTGAGACCCAGAATTCTCAGAATAGGAAAGAGGTGAAAAGAAGGATTGTGAACTTATTATAAATCTGAATTTTTATTAAATAGTAGCCTAGGTAGATGTAGAGGGGAGTGAGGATAAGGGTATGCACATTGGAAGAGCTATACCAGTGTAGAATGGCATTGCTGCATCTCCCTAAGTACCTCGGAGAAAATAAAGCTAGTTAAATCCCACAGTCCTGAAACTAGAAGGGAAACACAAGGGACCAGGTTCTGAGAATGTAAACTATTTGTCATAATTTAACTTTCTGAAAACCATGTCACACTCCTTTGGCCTGATCCAAATCATTTTTGCAGAACTATTCTCAGGGGGTGGCTGTGTAATTTGTGGAAATCAGTGCAAAATAAAACTAAAAAACTAAGAGTCCTCTTGTTCAAAAATCAGGGAAAAACCTGGTGCTAAGAATACTAAAATAGAAGCTCTGCAACTTCTATAGTTTTTCTCTCAATGTGTTGTTTTTTTGTTTGAATGCCATTTAAGTAAGCTTAACCATATAAGAAAAATTAAATGAAAAAAAATAAAAATGAAAATGTGAAATTATTAACATGAATATTGTCATTCATGTTTTTATTGTGCAATGCCAGTTTTAAGTACAAATATGAGAGCATTCAACTCCAATGCAAAATCACCAAAATAACACAATTTATATTTCATAACTCATATATGCATTTTGTTCTTACCAGGAGAGTGGAAACACTGTCCCAAACTTAACTTAGTGGATTTTGTTTCACTTCCTGATACATGTACATTCTATCAACACTTCCAATTTCAGCCAACCCAGTGAATAAGGGAGGACTGAAAAGACAAAAACCTTGGGGTCATCCTATTGTTTCCTTTTCTTTAATGACATTATTTGTATTTTTATTTATTTTTATTTTTTTATTTTTATTTTTTGAGTTGGAGTCTCACTCAGTCACCCAGGCTGGAGTGCAGTGGCATGCTCACGGCCACCACAGCCTTGACCTGCTGGGTTCAGGTGATCCTTCTGCCTCAGCCTTCCAAGTAGCTGGAACTACAGGCATGCACCACCATGCCAAGCCACTTTTTAAAAAATGTATTATAGAGTTGTGACCTTGCCAAGTTGCCCAGGCTGGTCTTGAACCCATAGGTTTAGGCAATCCTCTCACCTCAGCCTCCTAAAGTGCTGGAATTATAGGCATAATCCACTGTGCCCAGCCCTATGTCATTATTTTTAGTGTAAGTGGTTGGCTAATACAGAGAGGATGTGATAGATTTTCTCGGTGGTTTGTGTTTCTTAGAATGCAGTTGCCTTTTCTCTGCTTTATAAACAACTTTTTGTTCCAAGGAAGAGCATGGCCTACTGGGGCTGTCAGTGCTCCCACTTACTGAGTAGGTGTAATATGCTTACCTGTTACACAGAGGACATGTATGGAGCCAGAAGAGGGGGGAATTCAAAGGCCCTCTGCTTTGCACTGAGAACTTAGCCCTAGTCGCTCTTGTCTAGAAGAAAATACCAACCTCCCAAGGAGAAATATTGGGGGATGAATTCAAATAAAGCTCTTTGGTTCACATTACTCCTCCAAATGGTGAGTCCACAGAATCCCAGGCCCTTGGGGCATCAGAAACACTCTATGTGAATGGGGTAGCAAGGAACAGAAGTGGACACACACGTTGCACGTGTCTCCTCTGCTTGCTCGCATGCCCTGCTGTCCCATTGAACTTCACTTACAAAGCACAAGTTCAAAGATAAATCATTAAGAATTGCAAGATGGTAAGAACAGAGCATTAAATCCAGCAAAGGGTCTTTGTGAACACGAAGCCCTGTGTGACTTCACGGGTGGCATGCCTGTGGTTACACCTACCACATATCCAGCACCCGCTTTGACAATGAATGAGTTCTGTTGTTTAGGATAGATCAGGGAAAATCATTATCCTTGCTGTCCATTGGAAGTGAGAAATGAATAGTCTTTTCCCACATGGAAGTTCTGTTTTGTTTGCTTTTGTAAATTATTTCAAATCAATATCTAAGATGGGGTTGTCCATTTAATACTAGTTGTAACCTGGGAATAAGGAAGTGACCCCTGGATGGTAACTGGGCCCATATGCATTTCTGAACTTCTCATCTCACAGTGTCTGATGACGTTCCCTAACTTGGGATTTATTATGTAAGTCATGTGGCTTTATTTGAATCCATCCTCCAATATTTGTGTGGGTGAGAGGTTGGTATTGTCTCCCAGACATGAGTAAGGAGGGATAAATTCTCAACCCAAAGCTAACCTCCTTTGAGTTGACCTCTGATGGGGCTTTCTGACATGTTTCCAATTGACCCTCACTTTTCCCTTATAGCTCTTAGTCAGCCTTGCTGCTGCATATCACCTGTAACTCCTTCAGTAACATATTAAGTCCAGTTTCAAATGCCCAAAGATTGCTTTGACTTCTGTTATTCTTCTAACACGTCTATCTGGCTTTTCTAGCATCGCATTATAAGTGGGAGATATTTCTTTTTTTTTTCCATTGTGATAAGGAAAAGATAATCTTGTATTTCTGTAACTTGTATTTATATTCAATTCACTGCATTTAATTTTTCTGGATAAGTTTCCTGGACTAAGTTCTGGGATGTATTAACATGCACTTTCTTTATGTGTTTCAACACCTCCTTGAGCCTGTACCTCTTTCTTAGAGGGAGGGCAGGAAGGAGGGAAAGAGAAAGAAAGGAAGAGAGGAAAAGAAGAGAGGAAGGAAAAGTAGATTGGTCTTGGGAGCTTCATCTAAATTTTTGGCATTCCCTTAGAATGGTTAGACCCTAGATGCTCAAAACACGGTTTGTGGTGAAAACAAAAGAGTTTGCAGCAGAAACACAGCCAAGCCTTTCTCATTAGCAATCCTAGAGAGGACAGCACCAAGAAGAAAATTAGCCATCAAAGCCAGATCTTTATGCATATTTCATCAAAAGCCATCTGATCTAGATTCCTAAAGATGGTGTGGGTTGGGTGGGTGGTTTTATTTTTTTGGAGGTTTTTTTCCCCCCCCTCTCTCCTAAATAATATGTAATTTCTCCAGGCCAAGAAATAAATTGAAAGGATTTAGAGGGATTTGCTTATCAGTGGAACACCACGTAGCATTACATTCCTCCTGCTTTTGGGAAGGTACATTGAAGTTTGGTTAATCTTCTGTGGTTCAATACTCCTCTTCCCTCTGTCAGCCTGCCTTGAACAACAGATTAATCCCCTTTCCACCCACTCTCTTCTTCTTCCTCCCTCCCCTCTCTCTTGATCCACCCTTTTTGAGCAATGGAAGAAAAATCTTAAAAGTGTATATGTGTGTGTGTAGAGGGGAAGTGCTGCACCACATTTATTTATATAATCCTAGAAGACTTCAAGGATAGAAATAAAGGACCCCAATCCTCAGCCACAAATTTGGCTAAGCTTAGCTTGGTTTTTCTACTGTTAATTAAATCTTGAGTCTGTAAACGGATTTCCTTAAAGACTAATTTATTAGCAAAAATTATTATAAATCATGTCTTCTTTATCCTGCTCCAGTATATGCATTGTGGAAAAGGAGAAGAATGTGCAGGTTATTGAGGATGGGCAGAGTTTTTAGGGAAATAGGTGATACTGTTTGTTTGGATTCCTATATCATCTGCTGTCTTTAGTGACAGTAACTAAATAATCAATTTTTGTTACTGTGAGTACCACTTGTGAATACAACATTAATTTAAAGGTTTAGCAACTGATTGGTGTTTTCTGGTTTGACTTGACTTAAATCTCTGTAGTCTATATACTCCATGAGGACAGGGACTGGGTCTGCCTAGCCCTCAGCACAGGGATTGGCACATTACAGAATATTAAAAAACATTTGTAGAGGAAATGAATAATTGAATAAGTGTAAGTACAAATAAAATGTATAGATCCAGAACATTTTTTAAATTCAGATTTCATAGAAAGCTCTGTTCTAGTTAACTCATTTAGTCAGGCTGAATGTAGTATCTTTAGCCCGGAGCAATTTTCTTTAAAGTCTTCTCATTCCTGGAAATATGAGCAAGTAAGATATGCCTGTAGTTATATCTTGGCAAGTGATTATCTCCTGGAGTAGGTAGAGAGAAGAGAGAAAAGAAATATCTTGAGAAACCCATGACATAA
Organism: Tarsius wallacei; assembly: GCA_963574415.1. NCBI lineage: Eukaryota > Metazoa > Chordata > Mammalia > Primates > Tarsiidae > Tarsius > Tarsius wallacei. The sequence goes on along the minus strand of CAUYQG010070993.1, from coordinate 26,513 downwards.
ACCCTGGAAGACAATTTTAAAATTCGCATTCGGCATTGTTCCAATCAAGATACTTAAACACGTAGAGATAGACTGCAAAGGTCACCTCAGTAGCATCTTAACAAGACTAGAATGCTTTCTCTTCCTCTCTGTCATTCAGAACCTACCTCGTGATATGCCCCCATCTCTCTCACTTGAACGTGGCAAGTCAATATAGTTGGTTTCATTTTGTCACAACACGACTATAAAGGGGACGTTTAATCAGAATAAAATGTGAGTATAGGTATCACTTTCATGCACGCTTACTACGTTCTAAGGTTGTTGTGGGGGAACTGGAGGCGTGGATGGTGAAAGTATTCGCCTAAGTCAGATTAGAGTAGACAAACAGATTTATTGAGAACGCTGCAAGAGAGTAGCAAGCCCAACGGTGTTAAGAGAGTTGTCCTTACTGAAACTGTGGCCTCAGGTTCTTCCCAGCGGAGTCTGACCTTCTTTTTGGTTAGGGTGAATTTTAGGATTCTTGTCATGCCTTTGGGTTCTTGCCTTAAAATGGAGGCAATTCTGGCTGGTTGATGTTTGACCTTGATTGTAAGCTGCTCATGGGCCAGCTGAAGGTTAACACAGGGTGATTCTTGTACAAAATGGTTTCCACAGTTGTTTTTGTATTGGGCTTGAGTGAGTAATGCGGTAAAAGAGAAGGGGAAATAATGACTTTGAACAAGCTTACCCAAGCTCCAGGATTTTTCTATCTTTAGTTTAATATAAAAATCACCCAATTGTGTGCGTGTGTTCGCATTGATCAAATATGAGACTATGCAATGGCAGCGATTTAGTAAAAAAATCTTAATAGATTTAATATGAGATGATCAAACTTTTCAAATCTCATTGAAGGGTATAGGTTTACCTAGAGCAGGTGAGTGTTAGATAATTGAAAAGTCTTGAGGCATCTTTTATTTAAATAGAGAACGCATGCTCATAATGATGCTGTATGAGACACTCCCTCATATGAGATACCAAAGCCCCCAGCTCCTTCTCAGAATGGATGTATAGAGGGAATAGAGCTTAAACACCAAGCATTTGGGGGAATTTAATTTGTTTTAGTGTGGAGCAGCTGCAGAGATGTATGGCTGTTTTCTGTGGACTTTAGAATATTTATGGGCCTTTCTCTTTTCCTTTTTAACTGGAAGAAAGGAGATCATCATTCTTGAGTGTGTTATTTATAATTTCATAAAGCTGTTCTGTGGCAGGACTTATTTTATCTCACACTTAATCTCAGTCAGATAACTGTGCTTCCAAGGAGTGGGGTGGAGAAAAAGAATTGCCCCCCAAAATGATTAGCTTATTACCAGTATAAGATAAAGAGCTGAAGGGTGGAATTTGAAATTACAAAAGGCAATTGGGTGGTACGGAAGGGGACATGGTAGAATTGTCTTGAGCAGTTCTGATCCCAGCAGTACACACTTTCCTAAATGCCAAATGATAGATAATAACAAAAAACAGTGTGGAATTCTTTATAAGGGGTAGAGCCCTTCAGAGTAAGTAATCAGAAGCAGGTAATTATAGACACGACAACGCATTGGGAGAAAATGAGAAGTCAGTTTTGTGAAACTGGAAGGTAAATATATACTCATAAATTTACTTGAGTGGACGGAGATATGAGCTTTATTCTGTCCCAGTTTTATTCTAAGGTAATTTCAGTAGACATTGGTAGTAATAAAAAAAAAAAAAAGAACATAATGCAATAAAAAACCTTACAGGGAGCAAATATAGAAGACTCCTACCAGAGAGATATTTTATTAAAAGTTATTATAATACCTATATTTAGTTTTATGAGTCCTAATACAGAACCAAGTGATTTCCATATGTGGGTTAAAAATACTAAAAACATTTTAAAATAGAGTAGTATGAATTATTATTTTTAATATAGGACTTGGCTAATATGTGGGGGCAGAAGGATCTTTTCCTTCTCTTGAGAAAGCAAGGTACAGTGTTTAATCTACACTGGGGAGACATGCTGCAGTCATACCCATGTTCTACGTTCTGAAGCCATGTGTAGTATCCTCAGAGGAATGTGACAGGTGACACTGATGAGATGCGGGAATGCTTAATCAGAATAAAATGAGAGTATCAGTATCACATTTACATACTCTTACCACATTCTAAAGTTCTTTCTCTATTGGACCTGAGTTGAATGAGTGATGGAAAAGGAAGACAGAGGAAGATAATGGCTTCTAACAAGCTGGCCCGTGCTCCAGAGTTTTTCTTTCTTTGGGTTAATATAAAAAGTCATCCAGGAAAAAACAAGAGAGATCTGCTAGGGCAGGACATTAAATTCATGCTCATTACCTCAGTTTTCAAAAACAACATGGTAACTCAAGTAACTCAAGTCACACTGTCATTCTAGTTCATCTCCTCAGTCATCCTGTAGTACAGGGTGTACAAATAAGCTGTTATTTTTATTATTTTTTATTTTTTCTCATATCTCTGAGCCTTTGCAAATACTGTTTATTTCACCTGGAATGCCCTTCTCCTGATCACACACAGTCCTTGCTTTCTTCCTCCTGCCTCACCATTGCCTGTCCCTAAGGGCTCATCTGCCACTTGCCTTCTGCCTGGGAAATGCCGCCAGTCTCCTGGTGTCTGCTCCCTCAGCACCTTAGCTTTCTCTTCTCATAGCATTCAGTTTGCTATGTCAAGTTTGCCTGTTTACTTGGCTATCTCACCAGAGATTATGAACTCCCAGAGCAGAGGAACTGTGTCTTATTTTTCACTTTATCCCTCATAACGGTTATAGTACTTAACACATAGTTGTTCAACACATATTTATTAAAGTAATGAATGAATGAGTGAAAAAAGTACCACCAGTCATATAAAACCAATGGTAGATCCAGCAGCCCAGACACTATCAAAACTATTTGGTTTGTGGGTGGTTATAGTTTTTTTGTTGTTGTTTTTGTTTTTTAAGAGACAGAGTCTGGCTCTGTTGTCCAGGCAGGCACACAATCATAGTTCACTGCAACCTTGAACTCCTGGGCACAAGTAATCCTCCCACCTCTGCCTTCTGACTAGCTGGGACTACAGTCACATGCCACCAGGCCTGGCTAATTGTGGGGGGGGGGGGTTTGAGAGAGGGTCTCACTATGTTATCCAAGAATTTTTATTTTTCCTTGAATTACACACAGAGAATATTGGTATTTGACATAGGGGAACCATAATATGTAAACACTCTAAGCTTAGACAGTGGAAATTATGAGAACTTTAGACAATCATGAGTGAAAAAAATGTGGAGAAGATGATGTTGAAGGCATTTTGCTAAATACTCCCAACATATCTATCTGTATGAATAGAAGAGTTTCCTAAAGCAATACTGTTTCCTGAAGGAGCTTGGATGATGGGCAGTTAAATATAGAAGTCACAACAAATATCTATTCCCTTGGTTATTTTGAGTACTAAAAGAATTAATACCCATTCACTGCTTGGAATAAAACCTAAATATAGCAAGTGTTTAATAAGTGGTAAATGTTATTAGTAAACATGATTCTAGATAGTTCAGATACCCACTTATTTGCAGTAATACTAACTGTTCTTTTTTCTAATAAATTAAAAGTAATTAGGGAAAATGGTTGTGATTATGGGAAAACACACATACATACAAGCCTAAGGCTACTGTATTTTATTTAAAGACAAAAGTCCATAGTTCTGCTCTCATGTAGCAATGCTATTCTGAATCTGTGCATATCTGCAACAGTGACACCTATTTCACCAGCCATGGGAAGCAATTATCAAAGAAGTGTGCCTTTTCTTTCAAGGTTCAGCATCAGACCCTGCATTTACTTATCTCTGAGGAAGGACAAAGCCAGAAAGGAAAAAGAAAAAAAAAAAGACTGCTAAAGAAAAGCCCTGGGTTTTCTGAGAGTAACTTTGAATCAAATTGCCATTACTTTAGGATATAATTCTAAGCTGCTCATATCATCCAAAAGCCTTGATTTGTAATTTTTGTTTTTTCTTGATGTTCAGGGACAGAAGTGGCAAAAAACAAAAACAACAACAACAACAACAAAAAAGAGAGATTCTAAATGTAGCATTCACAATCCTGAGCTTTTTTGCAAATTGAGACTTGATGGCCCTAACAGAGCAAGTCCTTCTGAGCTGCACAGTGTTCTATGGCAGGTGTGGCCAGTGTTCGATGCCAGGTTCTTTAGGAAAGCATTGGTTACCGCATCGGGCAAGGAGGGGTTGAGATGTCTCTAATTGCTTTGGGAGTTTCAGTTGGCTGTGGCATTAAATGGTGATGATGAGGTTTGAGGGACAGAAAGGAATAAACCGAATGCATATAAGACGCACACAGATTGTTTGTGTCCAGAGCCATTGGAAACAGAACATCTTCCAGTGATTTTTAAAGCTCTTTATGAGTATATTTTTCTTTCTTTTTTTTTTTTTGAGTTGGAGTCTCACTCTGTCGCCCAGTGGCACTCTCCTGGCCACCGCAGCCTCGACCTGCTGGGCTCCGGTGGTCCTTCCGCCTCAGCCTTCCAGGTAGCTAGAACTACAGGCACGCACTACCAAACCCGGCTAATTTTTTGATTTACTGTAGAGATAATGTCATGCCAAGTTGCCCAGGTGGGTCTCGAACCCGCGGGCTCAGGCAATCCACTCACCTCGGCCTCCCAAAGCGTGGGATTACAGGCTGAGCCACCGAGCCCGGCCTATTTTTCTTTATCATTCCTCATGGCAGGTACAACCAGAAATAGTATGTATACCCATCAAATGGAGGTAATAAGTCATTGCCACAAAGGAGGATTTTAATGCAGTCTAAATCACAAAAGATACTGTGCATAGGCAGATACCATGTTTGTTTAAATTAGGAGTGGCTACCAGGCTTGGAATTACTGTGATTGACTGAATGATTGGGTAGTTGTTTAATTGATTTAGTTACTTATTTAAATAATTCACACACGCACACACACACGCACACATACACATGCACACACACACACACACACACACACACAACCTTGTCACTTTCTCACTCTAAGTGGAGGAGCTGAGATTCACAGTTGTACTGTCTAGAGTCAGGCCCATTCTTACCACAATCTGCTAGGCCACCTCCCATTTAACCTCCTTTGAGTTTGGGCCCCAAATATTTAAGATTCTCCCCCAGCCAAGCCAATTTTTACTGCCTTGGAGGAGGTATTGCCCTCATAGAGAATGCATGCTTAAGAACCATCAGACAGCCGGGCTGGGTGGCTCAGCCTGTAATCCCGCCCCTTTGGGAGGCTGAGGTGAGTGGATTGCCTGAACCTGCGGGTTCGAGGCCCACCTGGGCAACTTGGTGAGACCTCATCTCTACAACAAACAAAAAAATCAGCCGGGCATGGTAGCACACTCCTGTAGTTCCAGTTACTTGGAAGGCTGAAGCGGAAGGATCGCCAGAGCCCAGCAGGTCAAGGATGCGGTGGCCGGGAGTGGCCACTGCACTCCAGTCTGGGTGACAGTGAGACTCCAACTCAAAAAAAAAAAAAGAACCATCAGACAATGATGGTGGCTCATCCAAAATGGTCTTTGCCTCTCATAATTGCCTTCTTCATTTGTACAGTTAACATTTATTCCCCTATTATCTCCTCTCCCTAAGTGATTGGAAGTTAACCTGTATAAACCTGTCAAAGCAGAAAACACCAAGGAAATATGCTTACCACTTCTCCAGCACAAACAATGGTGCTCTAGGATATAAATAACAGCTTCATTTACTGGAACTGAAGCACAATTCAGTAATGTCTAATTAAAAATATATCTTTAAAATAATTTTTTTCCTGCTAAACTTAAGGAGAATCAGGGTTCAAGCTATCTTCCTGTCAGATGTAGAATGAAAATATTAATAATACTCAGGGCACCTTTCTGCCACCATTAATGAAATGAATTATGTAACATGATTTTTCTACTGTTCTTTGCTGTGTCTAGTAATTATGTATCTAGCATGTCTATTTTTTCAAAAAGAGATGTTTTCTGGAAATACTAAGTATCAGTGTTGTCACCTGTATTTGTTTACTGGGCCACCACAACAAAGTGGCCACACCAGACTAGACAGCTTAAATAATAGAAGTGTACTTCTGCAATTCTGGAGACTAGATCTGAAATCATGGTATCACCAGGATGGGTTTTTCTGAGGACTCTCTGACTTGTTGATGGCTGCCTTTTCCCCTCTGTTTTCAAATGGTCTTTCTTCCACTACGTATGTCTGTGTCCTAATCTCCTCTTTGTACAAGTCATAGTGGATTAGGGCACATCCTAATGTTTTCATTTTAACTTAATCACCCCTTTAATACTATATCTCCAAATACACGTTTTGAGGTACCGGAGGTTAGAATTCCAACATATGAATTTTGAGGGGGCATAATTCAGCCCATAATATTATATAATGCCAGATATAAAGAAGTCTATTGTGAACCACAGACATGGACTTTGACTAGGATGTGTCTATTCAAATCCCCACTATGTGTTTTGCTGGCTATGTGTCCTTCAGCAACTCACTTAACCTGTCCACCTTCGATTCTAATTGAACATGGAATAGTCATTCCTTTCCCAAAGGATGGTTGTGAGAAATGTGTCTAATTAATAATTACTATAACTAAAAAGTACATATACATGTCTAGCACAGCATCTGACTTGTAGTAATTACTCAATAGGAGGGAGGAAACAACTTCATTACCTTTTCCTTTTGAGTATGGATCCAGACTTGAGTGTATTTGGGAATGCAAAGATCAACAAGTCAGTTCATATTACTAAGGGGAAAGAAATAAGCAGTATTGGACACCTATGATATATTGAGTACTCTCATGCACATAGTAGGCTAAAAACCTGTTTTTTTTGCATAAGATCTGTAGATTCATTCATGCACTCAGCAGTGCTTATAGTGCATACAGCACGTACCAGATACAGAAAGTAGTCTTCTCACCTACCGCATGGCAAGGGACTTTTTACTGCCAATACTCACAGTCCTCATATTTCTTGCAATGGATTCTCTGGCATTCGGGAGTTTCGGTAGGATGCAGAATTTTAAAAAATATCTCAAATTGAACTTCTACTGCTGCAGTCAATTTTTTTTTTCTTGCAGTCTTGAGAAACAGCCTTACCTGTGCTCAGGGACTGTCGTGGAGTATCACACTTCTGGTCCACATTACTAATTCACCTATTGCAGCAACTACGTGAAGGAATTGCTACTAGTGATAAAAGCCATTATGCTATTCCTGAACAGAATTCATTCCATAGCATGTATTAATAATGCTAGCCTGTAGATCCACAGCCACCGAGTCATACACCTGAGACTGCATTCCATATGCACTGAAACTCCCTCAAAGCCACAGCGCGTTTCTGCTTTGGCTTGTACTCTTGTACTACCCATCCTTTACAACAGCCCTTCTCCCGTCCTTCTGATTCTCAAAACTGAAATTAAAGTCAGGAGAGAGGTTGTACTATGCCATGTAGAGAAATGAGATAGGATCGAGCCTTCTGGAATCACCTAGGGTCACTCAGCTTCACAGAAGACCCCCACAGAGTGTCTGGACCTGGAGCTATTCACAGATACACTGGAATTAAAAATTCTCCACTCCATAGCATAGCCTTCTTTAGAAAAAAAGAAATAGTAATATTAATGGGAGGTGGGACACTGTGATATGTCTTTGATGTCTTTGTTCAATGGTATCCTTAGTATCCTTATCTCTCTCTCTTTTCTCTTTCTTCCCTTTACCCCGTTATTTATTTATTTATTTTTGACATAAGCAGCCAACATCAGATGACCTTGTTTCATCTGCTGAATGTTCAAGTGATGATGAAGACTTCGTTGAATGTGAGCCGAGTACAGGTAGGTCAGGTCAGTCTTGTTTTGCTTGCTTTCTTTTTTCTTTTGCAAAAAACAATACATACATATATGTAATTATACATGTGTTTTATATATATTATAGTGTGTTAATGTGTGTATATTTTCTATATCTATATATGTATAAGCCTACATATATAAATATTAATATATAAACGAGAGCATCAAATCCCATGGAAGGAGCAATAAGATCCCAGGAAAATTTAAAGTCAGTCTCTTGATACCTAACAAAAAGTACATGGTATGACCTAACTTTGGGCAGTCAAATTCCTGTATTTATCACTAGAATAGCAAATGTATAACAGCTGGTGGCAGATATGAAATTGACAGGGGCTGGGGTATGAAGAGACCTATTTTGGAATGATGTCAAAAAAAGCATGAACCCAAAGCAAAACCATAAAGATTGGTAAATATCACTCAAACCTCATGAGTTGTTTTGAGACTAATGGACCAAAATAAATCAATCAATAAGAATTCCATGGGATTTTAACAGCAGTTAACATGGTATTATATTTATACTAATTTTGTTCATTGTGTGTCTAGAGAACTTGTGCAACAATATAGTATATTGAACACAAAATTAGTACTGTACCATGCCATGCCAACAGCTGTGATGCTTCAAAATGTATCTACCAGCTGGAGTCAAGAGGACTTTGGCAATCAGAAGCTTCAGTGTGTTCCCCTTTTGGACTCAGATACATTTTGATCTTTTATGGTCTTTCTTTATAGTGAGTTATATATGAGACAGTGTCCAGCAGGCAACTGCAGTCCCTGATTATTTCCTACCAACTTTCCCAAGTCGTCTGTTTTGAGATTTACAATAAGTTAAACATTTATATGTATATAATAGAGAACAGATATCATCGAATTTCTGTGTATAATAGAATTAAAAGCTGGAGTTGAGTCAGGATCTTATTTCTGCAAAGATTAAAAGAAATAAATAGAATTTTCCAGTTAATTCTTTGGATTGTTTTAATTTTTTTTTTCTTTTCTTTAAGAAAAGGCGAACTATTAAACTTTTTTTACTAATTATAGAGAAATTTAAGCTTCATGAAAAAATAATGTGTCAAAAATTAAAATCTTGCATTTCTTATCCCAAAACGATTGATAAGATTTCAAATTGTGTTGAAACCTGACTGCTTGGTTTCTTGCAAGTGGCTTTGGATACAGGAAGTTCTGTGGGTTCCTGTCCTTAGTATTACGTGGGTAAACCAATGATATGACAGGCCTTTCCATTCTGAGTGTAATCTGTTCCATTGGAAGCTCAGTTGTGTGAAATGTGACCTGGTCAGAGAGAGGTTTTTCAGGTTATTGGGCAGTAATCTCTATATGCTAAGTGAGGTTTTCACTCTAAAGGATAGATGTATCCAATCTATATCAGAACTTGGACACCAAGTTTGCTTTCTATAATTGATTCATCCATTTATTCATTCAATAAATATTTCTGAGCACTCAGGCAGTATATATGTCTAGATTTAAATCCTTCCTACTCTAATAATTTTCACAAATAAATGATCAGAAAAATAAAGAGCTTTGCTATCTAAATTACCTCTTCACCATAGTTCAGTTCAACAAATTCTTTTTTGAGGGCCAACTGTGTATGTTAGGTACCTCCTAGATATAAAGAATTCAGATATGAATATGACATGTCTCCAAAGACATGTTAAATTAACTGATTTTGTGGCCATTACTTTAAGATACTTACACTTTAAAATCCTCTGTTTATATTTGTATACCTAACCTGAATTGTACCCCACATCTTTAAAATTAAAAATTTAAAAAAAATCCTGTTCATCCTTTTTTCTGTTTTTTCCTTTTTAGCAATGTTATCTGTATATGCAGTCATGTTTATCAAATCTTTATTTTTTATTTTATTATTATTCTAATTTAATTTCCTTTAAATAAAAATGAATTTCTAAACCACTGTTTTTGGGTCACATGTAAACAATTGCCTTTCACACTCAGAAAACACTTTTGTACTTTGAGGTCACCAAGATTTGGTGGCTAAATTTTAACATATTTAGGAACAAGTATTTTTGGAGTTTGCATGATAGTGATTTAGAAATCTTACAGATCCAATGGAGGTCAAATTTTCACTGTATATTTTTGTTGGGTTATATGTAAATAAGTTGAAAAATGCTAAACCATGAGAGCAAAGTGCAGAGTAAAAAGCTTAATTAGGATTTGTTGACTAAACTAGTTTGATTTTGAGTACATTCTTTAAATATCGAACTTCATTTCCCCCTTGGACAGCTAAAATAAAACCTGTTGAATTATTTAAGATCTATGATTTCATACAATAAACAATGCCCTAACAAAACCTGCATTTCTTTAACGAAAAAATAAGTATCTGTTTTTTCCTATCCCTGTCTTTTCCTAAGAACTAGATCCTCTAATGGGTCACAGATTTGATTGCATTTTCTGAATATTTGCTTTAAGAACACAGAATTGAACCTTTAAACATAAAATTATAATAAAACCATCTGCATCAACTTAAAATAGTCCAAAGAATATTTGAGCAACTATTTACCTAAAGGTTGAAGGTGGAGATTTTACCTCCTAATTTATAAATGTTGATTGTCTTCTCCATAAAAGAAGTCAATAGTATCTATGTAATATTTTGGATTTGCTCTTTGCATACAAATGCTTTCCTTCCCAACTACACTTCTATTGATCTTAAATTGTTCAGCAAACTCATATTTCATTGTCCTTCTTACCTCTTTGGATCCAACCAGAAAAATAGATGACCTGGCAAGTGTTCAAATAACCACTAGGAAATAGGATTCCCTCATGAGAATATGGAAGCCAAATAGCAATTACAATCTTTAGTAAGTTCACATTTGTGATCTAAAATGTGGGAATGAATTCTGAAATACAGAGAAAAATAATAAAATGTACTTTCCATTTCTTCTCTCACCCTCACCCCTGCTGTTACTTCTAGTATTTCCATATTTGGAAATAGAAATAACATCAAAGCAAATGTACTCCTCGATTTGCTTTAGTATAATTATAAATTATTAACTTCCTGGATTTTACATATTTATAGTCTCAAGATTCTAATAAAATCTTGGGGACAAGAAAAAGAAAATAGATACTTTTTTTTACACCTGAGAAATGAGCATGACAATACTTAACAACCATAGTGATACATGCAGCATTATCCAGGGGTACAGTTTTCTGATTGATTGTCAGTTAGCCAGTTTTTCTGCTACCACTTTGGTCAGATGTCCTCTGATCAAATCTAAAGGGACAGCACTTCCACCAGAGGACAGACAGAAAAGGAAGTTAAGGTGAAGCACATCCGTCTATCAATAGAAACGTGCTAAACAATTGTCATATTGGTTGGAATGAGAAAGATGTTTACTAATGGCCATCGTATGAGATCACAAAATATTTCTACTCCCAGAGTGGTTCTCAGATGAATTTTTTCCTCCTCAGATCTACAGTATCTACATTTGTATGTGATGTTATTGCTACTTTGTTTCTCTTTGTCACCACAATGATAATACCCTGCCCAGATTGGATGGAATATAAATTTAGCATAACACCAAGAGCATGTTTATATTAGTATTTTCCAGGTGCAACTGACTTCTTAACCTTTATCAGTTTGAGATGCCTCAGTAAAGTGTTTTTAATCTGAAAATCTGGCACTGAGTTGTTAAAAACTCACCAAAATATTTGAGTTTTCACTTGCTGGAACGTGATAGAAAATGCAGATGAAATGTTAAGAGAATAATAATTTTCTAATTAAGGATAAGGAGAAATAGAGGCTTTTTACCAGAACCTAGGGATGACAAAAAATTAACAATTGTCTCTGATGTCTCTGAACCGGATGTGGTGGCTCATATGTGTAATCCCAGGACTTTGGGAGGCAGAGACAAGAAAATGGCCTGAGCCCAGGGATTCAACACCAGTCTGGGCAACTTGGTGAGACCTCATCTCCACAATAAATAAAAAACTTAGCCAGGCATGGGGGCATGTACCTCTAGTTTTTCAGCTATTAGGAAGGCTGAGGCAGAAGGATCACCTGAGCACAGGCTGGGTGACAGAATGAGACTCTGACTCAAAAAAAAAAAAAAAAAAAAAAAAATTTTCTAATCTCATTTGTTTATAAAAAAAAATTTTATCATTAATATCTGTAGCAGGTTTGAAGATAGCAACTTATATGGTTTTATTCCAAACAAGTGAATTTTTATTTATTCATTTAATTTTAGAATTTTTTTCTATATGAAAACTCATATTTGGAATAGAATCATGTTTAAATTTTAATTGTCAAGTGGCTACTCAGATTATAGTAGAATAGTAAATGTCTTAGTAAAATACCTTTGGAATATTTGAGTATCTCAGTGTCCAGAATTAGCCGGGCTCGGTGGCTCAACCTGTAATCCCACGCCTTGGGAGGCTGAGGTGAGTGGATTGCCTGAGCCCGCGGGTTCGAGACCCGTCTGGGCAGCTTGGTGAGACCTCATCTCTACAATAAATCAAAAATTAGCCGGGCGTGGTAGCACATGCCTGTAGTTCCAGCTACTTGGAAGGCTGAGACGGAAGGATCACCGGAGCCCAGCAGGTCGAGGCTGCAGTGGCTGGGAGTGGCTACTGCACTCCAGTCTGGGTGACAGAGTGAGACTCCAACTCCAAAAAAAAAAAAAGAAAATCTCAGGTCCACTTAAAAACACTTTGAATAAAAAGATAATAGAATATTATTTGAAAGATTATAGAAATCTAGCTTTGGAAAGAAGACTGTAAGTAGATGGAAAATTACTTAATTATTATTGGCATTAGTCATTTTTACACTTGAGTTCTAACACAAGTCTAACGGACACAAAAGCAAACAGTTATTTATATATGTAGGTCTAAGCTAAATCTTGTCAATTTTTAAACTACCTTCATTGACCTATGAATTAATAGACTCTGTTCATAGGAGCATAATGTTCCCAGTTAATGGTATAGTTTCTCTCTTCATTCATTAACTCACTGAGTAAGTTACATCACTTTTTTTATAACCCAACTCTACCGCACTTCAAGTTAATTTGTAAGCCATTGGAGTAACTGTGCCTTTTAAATCCCTAATAGTGAAATGCCTTGAAAATTAGAGAAAGACTAGAAATATATGAATAAGAGAGAGCTACTTACTGGCTATTACAATTTAGGCAACTGATAGCCCAGGGATAATGTGCATAATATGTGTCTCATTGATTGACTCTTATTATAAATTTCATAACAAATTTAATAACAGAAATGGCTAAAACATTTTAAAATTCATTTAATCCAATCACCCAATTTTTTTGGTGAGTTGAGGAGGGGTCCAATAAGATCAATGTGTAAGTGTATACACTTCCATCTGAAAGTTTAATAAATCATTTATGTAATATTTTTGGATAACTCCTAAGTGTAGGCAGTGGAATAGGTGCTGGGAAAGCAAAAATAAGTAACATCAGACTCCTTCTAGAAGTTCAGTTTATTAAGAGACAGATACCTAGCCGGGCGCGGTGGCACATGCCTCTAATTCCAGCTACTTGGAAGGCTGAGGCAGAAGGATCACCTGAGTCCAGCAGATCGAGACTGTGGTGGCCGTGAGCATGCCACTGCTCTCCAGTGAGACTCCAACTCAAAAAAAAAAAGAGACAGATACAAAAGTAAGAGGGATAAAAGGAAAGACGGAAAAGGCAGAGAAAAACAATGTGGACAATGAATGGAAATGCCTAGGATATTATCAGCACTTGAAGGAGAGTTCTCCAACTCAGTGAAGAGCATACCCTTTCCAAAAACAGGCCAAAAAGAATTAGACAAAATGATGCCAACCGGTGACAGAGTCAATTAACCACAAAGAGCATTATTCTGTATTTTAGCTGGGGACACCGAATTCTAATTGAAAAATGAGTACAGTTCAGTAATAAACTTTTCTTTAAACTTTACTTATACAGTATGGCTTAGGGCCAGGCGTTTTTAGGTACTAGGGTAAGGATAAACATGTTGAAGCGAGAACTTCAAGCCAAACTTGTAGGAACTTCCTGATTCCAAATTCCATTGCAAGCAGTAGGTAAGAAGTGAGCTTAATGGAATCATTAAGCAAGTCTCCCCCAAAAAAAGAGGGATTGGGTTTTAAGAGAGAAGTTTCTATGGGTTTTCTTTTATTCTTTTTATTTTGTATTTTTTTCTCCCATAAGCCCCAAGCATATGTACTATGTCTATGTATATATATTTGTGTCTACAGATACATTGTGACTCAATATACGTAGACACAGTATGAGTGATATTAGAGTAATGTAAGCAGAGATTAACAACAGTCCCTACCATCAGTCATGTGTTTACACAGAAATTCACACCATCATCCTTAACCAGCATCAGCCAACATAGACATGCATGATACTGTTTTAACTTGGCAAACAAAGCATGTGAATTTTTCTTCAGGATTTGTTTTCTTCTTTATCATAATTATCATGGTTATTCCATGATTCAATTGTCCTTGGGAGGGGTGGAAAGAAACAATTATACAGATATATCTATCCGTATATGCACGTTCCTGTGTATATATATAAATAGATATATACCTTGTATATATTTGAAGAACATTTTCTGTCGTTTCACCTCATCTTGTGCCGCATGAATTTTTGGTGGTTCAATTTACTTTATTTTGTTTGGATTCACATTTAGTATTTTGGTCATTATGGCTATTTTTAACTCATTGCTATACTTTTATGAGTAATTATAATCATTATTTTTAAATACTGAGAGATATATAGATATACAAATCAAACAAGGCAAAAAAATCTTTTCTTGCCATCCTAATCTTGAATTCCTCCCCTTTCAGCATATCCCTTCAGTATTTATCTCAAAAAAAAAAACCCCAACAAAATCCAAGAAAGTTGTGTACAAAAGAATGAAATACTGTGTTTTCCTCTTTCTCCTCCTATGCATACTTCTCCCTTTTATTTTCCTTTTATTTCCTTTTTATTTCCCCCATATCTGCACAGACCTCTTGCTTTTCCTTTCCCCTGTATTTACAATGTAATTAATTGAAAAGATGACAAATGAGACAGAAAATAATAATAACAAAAGAAAGAAAAACACACAGAAACAAGCAGAAAAACACATCCCTCTCCACAAATTTCAGATGGCATAAAAAGAATTTTATTGCAGATATAGAATATTTGTTGTATCTTTTATTTCTGTCTGGACAAGCCCAGGACCATTGTGGCATGCCGTGACAGTTTTGTAACTAATCAATTAACCATGGCCTCCATCTCCAGTGCATGACACCATCTTGTGTTTCATCCAAGTGACACATCCAGGCTAACCCAGCAAGTCCAGTGTATGAGTTGTGGGGATAACATTCTTTCGTAGTTATAATTTCATGAGTTCTCGTTTTAATTATTATTTCCATTGAGTCATGGCAGCCCCAAAGGCTGCTCTTGCAGCATCTCTGTATGGTTTTGTTCTTGTGGTTTTTTTTTTTTTCCCCTCCCTTGGCACAACAGTCAAGCATGTGTCTGTGGTTTGGCACATCTGTCTTGCCATCTTGTCTTGGAGTCCACTGTTGTGGTCGTTCTGTGATTCTGTTCTCTGTAATATGTGGTTCAAAATCCTCTGCCTTTATTTCTCACTCTCCTATTGTCTCTACTTTTAACCTTACCCCTAGGGAACTTCACAAAGAAGCAAAACAAATTTTCAGTCGAATTGTAAGACTGATAACTGTGGTTTGCATCTGGAAGTCATAAGTTGCACTTTTTACCTAAGGAAGAAAAGTAACAGTGGGGAACAACTAATAATTATACCCAAACTACAATCTGATCAACAATGAGAAACCCTTGTTGATTTCTTTGGTATGATTAAGTGGGCTTACTGTTAAAGGGACTTCATGTAAGAGCTAATTTCCAAAAAGTTTTTTTTTTTTTTTTTTTTAATAAATTATCAGTTTTCTAGTCAGAAATTTTTCTTCAGGTACAGATTGACAGAAGACTTTTTTTTCAGGAAATGCTGGTGAGAAATGTTATCATTTCTTCTGTCTAGTGCAGTGCCTGTTCCTGGATTGGTGAGAAATCTGTGGCCATCTGAATGTGCTTTAATATAATATTCATTTATGTTTATATATCTTAGCATAAAATATAAATGTGTTCAGCAGGGCATCTGAGAAGGGAAAAAAAAAAACCAATTTAATTCACCTGCATATTTCGAGGTAAGATTATCGTTTGATCTTTCTGAGTCAAATGATATATACTTTATTTCATTTTTTAATCCATGGAAGCATTAGAGAGCCAACACTTCAACTTGGACCTAAATTCTTTCTTTTTCCATTCCAAAGGACTTGCCATTCACAACAGTTATGGTTCTGAGAATTTCTCAAGACAGCAGTAGAAGAAAGTATAACCCAGATGCTAAATAATACCTGTGATTATCCAGGCAATTTGATGCATTACTTGGAAGCCCAATAGTATGAAAATGACACTTTATAATAACTTTACCTCCTGACTCATAAGAGTTGAGCAGGGGAGTATCAGATAGGTATAAATGGGTAATGATTAATAGGTAGATTAAAAATTGTTTAAGATTCAGAGTATATATATTTAATCTGAAGAAGAGAAAGCATATCAAGGCATGTGATTTTCTAACGAGATGTTTCAATCATGCCAGGGTAGCTATTTGGGTTTTTTTGTTTTGTTTTGTTTTGTTTTTTTAAGGGTAAGGGAGGAAAGGCAAAGGATGAGGATTTGAATGGACTATGTGGACTAAGAAGAACATTCAGAGGGAAGAGGGAAGGGAGACAAGGAAAGGTGAAGAGAAGTAAGGAGAGAAAGGTGAAAGAAAAGAAGGAAGGGAGGGCGGGAGGAATGCAAGAAAGAGGTATTGATTATGAGACAGGTAATACAGCTTGCTGATAAATGTTTAAATGGCAGCACACACACACAGCCCTAATTTGTAGAATTTGCCAATTTCATAATGTAAAATATTCCCACCATAGCCGATTTCAAGCTACCAATATAACAACCCTAAACTCTGAATTGAAAATGATGATCGCTAGCACAGTCATATAGTTTTCTCATCATACAGACACTATAGACATCAATAACCTCAAAATCATAGATACTAGTGTAAAATAGCAAGATATTTAGGAATTGATGAATTTTAAGTTTGTTTTGTTTTGTTTTGAGTCAGAGTCACTCCGTTGCCCAGGTGGGAGTGCAATTGCATGTTCATGGCTACTGCAGTCTCAATCTGCTGGGCTCAGGTTATCCTTCCACTTCAACCTTCCAAGCAGCTAGAACTATAGGCACGTGCCACAATGCCCAGCTAATTTTTTTCCAGCTTATTGTAAAGACAAGGTCTTGCCAAGTTGCCTAGGCTGGTCTTGAACCGCTGAGTTCAGGCAATCCTCTCACCTTGGCCTCCCAAAGTGAGTTTTACGTTTTTATTATTTATTTTTAGTATACTGTACTTGTAATTTTACATAATTTAATTTTTGGAAATGGGATGTTTTAACAACCACCTTTCAAATTTCCTGTAATGTAGCAATCAGCTGTCATGAACTGGCTCTAGCACACCATCGGCCCCGGTACCAATGTGCTGGGTGTATGTAAACATGGTATTTTATTTTATCTCATTTTAAGTTATCGTGAGGTAAGAACTACTGTGCCATCTTACAATTGAGGAAACAGGTTTAGGAAAGCTTGTTTTTCTAAGGTCTCATGCTTGCATGTAAATGGCAGAGGTAAGATTAAAGTGGAAATCTGTTTGAAAATAGATACATTTTCTTTCCATTGCTGTGTGTAGAGTCATTCTTAAACACTTTTATTCAGCACCAAGTTTGGAATTTTCATATGCTCATTTGCACAGCTTACTATGACTAGAGTTTCCTTGATATCCCAAGGAGGCCTTTGCTTTAGTGGCACAGATAAAATGATAAAGTGGAGCTTAAATATATTATGGTTGTGTCTGTGGCAAGATGAAGACCGTAAAACAAAACTAGGACTCCTGATTTCTGTTTGCATGTGCACAAAAGTTATGCCTATGACTTCATGAGAATATCTGCTTTGATTCATTTTGCTTCCTCAAAATTGAGTTACCAAATACTTGTCCCGTGTTAACAATGAAGATTAACAGGAAATTTCTTAGGTTTTCAAATTCTGTCTCTTGAGCTTTGAAAAGACTATCATAGATGTATTTCTGAGCATATAATTAGAACCTACAGAACATGATTCCATTTCTCAGTTTTATGTTTTTGCACTTTTATTTTTTATTTTAATTTTTTATTTTTTTGAATCAGAGTATCACTCTGTCACCCAGGCTGGAGTGCAGTGGCACCATCATGGCTCACCAAAGCCTTGACCTCCTGGGCTTAGGCGATCCTTTCACCTCAGCTTCCTGAGTAGCTAGAACTACAGGCATGAGCCACTTTGCCTAGCTAATTTTATTTTTTATTTTTTGTAAAGACAAGGTCTTGCTATGTTACCCAGGCTGGTCTCGAACTCCTGGGCTCAAGCAATCCTCCTGCCTTGGCCTCCCAAAGTGCTGGGATTACTGGTGTGAGCCATCATGCCCAGCTGTTTTTGTCACTTTTAAACTATAATGTACTTTATTTAGTTATCGTATTGAATGTATGTTAATTAACCAACTGCACAGTGAAATATGTCAATGCCCTTTGTTTCTGTATTTTCTCATAGATTAAACTAGTATATTAACCTTTACAACAGCATGAGAACCATGATATTACAGAAAATGACTGCAGCTTTTAAAAATATCATCTTACTCTTAGGTACTTAATCATTGCTTTGTGAAAGAGTTTGAGAGATCTGGGAATTGGAAAGGAAAGGGTTGGTGCTTATTAGTTCTTCTAATTTGACAAGATAGATTCTCTGATTGGGTTTCTAATGGTGCAATATTTTACTTTAATTTGGTGTGAAGTTTAGTTGCCCCTGTGGTAAACTTCTAATGGCAGCATATGCAACAGTGAATAAAATCCCTCGAAGGCTTGCCACTGCTGCTACTTTGTTTCTTCATTTAGTGACTACTCATTGAGCACTTATTTAGTTAGATGTAGTCCTAAATCCTTTACATTTTTAACTACTTTAATCCTTACAGCAATCTGATAAGGGCCTGTTACTATTATCTCCAGTAAACTGGAGCATAAAGGAGCTAAACAAATTGTCAAGTCACACAGCAAGGAAGTAGAAGAAACAGAATTTGAACCCAAGCCAACTGCCCCAGAGTTCACATGCTGGTCACTGTGCTGTCCTGTTTCTCTCACAGTGCTTACTTTTTGTTAGCCTACCTATATGAAATAGCTGTCTGCTTCCTTGATAACAACGATAGTAAGCTTGATATTGCATGGTTGGGAAATACTGGTTAAATAGGTTCATTATTATATATCACAAAGGCAACCTTGATTAATAGGAGTTATGAAATTTTTCAGTTAAAATATATCCAAAAAACTATGGCTAAAATGAGTTACTCTGGTTTCCTGCTGAGGAATAATGGTTCTAATACTGCAGAGAAATTCCAATGTTTATGTGAGGTCAGCCTCTCTTGATATCACCTATGTAGTAACTTGTGTACCTTGTGCGGGGTTTTCTAGCTCATTCCTCATTATATCAGTCCTGTTCAAACCATACAAGCAGGCAGCAGTCACCCTTAATTGATGTTGGGATTGTAAGAACAGAGGCTCTGAGTGACAGCTTGAATTAAGATGCTGTATTTTCTTTATTTCAGAAATAATTATGTTCTTTAGAACACAGCGTTTTAGATGTACAGCTAACAGAAAGCAAAAATAAAACCAGAGAGAATGTATTTCTTAGCTTAGACCTTCTCTGACATGTGTTTGCTCTTGACATCCTTAAAATCATACCCATTTTTAAAATCCTCTTTCTTTTTTCTTCTTTGCATTATGCAGCTAAAACTATTTTTAAAAAAATAAAATGCAAACAAACCTTCTTTGAGCTTTTGAATTTTCTATGCAAGAAAAGAATCTTAAAGGAGTTATAAAATCACAATTAAAGAGAAAGTATTGTAAAACAGTGTTTGCTTTTATTAGAATCCTTCTTCAAAAGACAGTAGAGCCTGCCCGTGCATCTGAGGGCCTCACTACAAATCACCTCAGTCCTGACTCATCCAGAGGCAAGACCCTAACCCAGAAAATGTGCTCAGGTGAACATGTTTGACTGCCCTCTGTCCTAGAAGTGTGCATTTACCTTAGCTTTGAAGCACAGGGATGTGTTTTTACTAAAAGATCATAAGAGCGGGCAGTATTGCCAAGTGTTCAAATTTGGCATATCAATTACCCAGAGCAAAAGTTCACAAGCTTTTTTTCTGTAAGGGCCAGAAAAATCATTATTTTAGATTTTGAGAGTCTTATACCCCTTGCCATAACTATTCAATTCTGCTGTTGTAGTAATGCCAAAGCAGCCTCAGACTATATACAAATAAATGAGTATGACTGGGTTTTCTGCTCTTTCTCTCTCTCTCTTATTTTTTTATGAGTTGAGGTTTTACCTTGTCACTCAGGCTGGCATGCAATGGCGTGATCATAGTTCACTGTAACCTTGACCTCCTGGGCTCAGATGACCCTCCCACCTCTCAGCCTCCCGAGTAGCTGAGACTACAGGCATGTACCACCATGTCCTGCTAATTATTATTATTATTATTATTATTATTAGTAGTAGTAGTAGTAGTAGTAGTAGTAGTAGTAGTAAAGAAGTGGTCTCACTGTGTTGCCCAGGCTGGTCTCAAACTCTTGGGTTCAAGTAATCCTCCACCTCAGGCTCCCAAAGTGCTAGGAGTACAAATGTGCGCCACCACTCCTGGCTTGTGTTTCAATAAAACTTTACTTACAAAAGCAGAACTGGGACTGGATTTGGCCTACAAGCTGTGGTTTATTTACCCCAATCTAGAGATGACTGATTGGTTAGGAGTGTGTAGATGTATATATATTTTTAAATAGTTGAAACCTTTTTGCCCATTTTTTGCCCATTCTAACAAACATTTGTTGAGTTCTTCACTAAGCACAACAGACTACGTAGGATATGATAGGACAATTTTAAAAGCTCATCTTTAGCTAGGTGTGGTAGCTCACACCTGTAATCCCAGCACGTTGGGAAGCCAAAGTGGGAGAATTGCTTGAGCCCAGGAGTTCAAGACCAACCTGGGCAACAAAATGAGACCTAATCTATTAAAAAAAAAAAATTAGCCAGGTGTGGTGGTACATGCCCCTACTCTGGAAGATAAGGCAGGAGGATTGCTTGAGCTCAAAAGTCGGAAGTGAAAGAGAGCTACAGTTGCACCAGGGCACTTCAGCCTGAGTGACAGAGGAAGACCTTATAAATGAATGAATGAAAACTCAGCTTTAAGGGTATTCCCCACCTTTGTTTTCAATATGCCATGGTCTCAGGCATGACACATGATACAATACAAGCAAACAAAATCAGAGTCATCTCCACCTAGAGTACAGAGTCATCTTGTACACTGCATTTTTGAGTAAGAGTTTGACACTTTGCCCTTCCTTTTGCAAATCTGTCTTTTGAACTCCCTGCCTCAGTTGGGGTGAGAGCTGCATTCGCCCCCGCTTTCAGACCTCTTTGGCAGTAGTTTTCTTGAACTCCAACCCACATACTGTGTCACATCCCAGCAATTCTTCCTCAAACCTTGACTGTGGGTTATTGAGCTCACAAATGTCTAAATGACTGAGATATGATTTTGCAACCTGCTGAGAACCTCTTCTTTCCCTGTACTCTTTGATTTGTAGCTTTGTAAGTTTTGCAGGGAGCGTGAGAAAAACATTCTTGGTGACACAGGCAGTGAATGGGGAGGACACAATTGAGGGGGCACTATATATAGGACTCCTTCCTGCATTGCTAGCAAAAGCATTTATTTATATCTCAGCTTTCTGAATGTTGGTGGTGACGGATTATACAGTATGGTGCAGGAGGAAGCATCCTATGTCCTGAGGAGAATAATACGTTCTACCACCTGGCAGCAGATTAGATGGGAACAGACTATGAAAATACAGGTTCAAAGCCATATTTAAAATTGCTGCAAAAATGGCATTTGTTACTTAAGGATTTTATTTTATAAATTAATACTTTCTCTTTAGCATCCTTAACATCAGAAAACTATGAAGGAAAAATATGAAAGACTCACATATGAACGCCAAGTAAACTATGATGCGAGAACCTAATGTATCACCACCCCAGAGGAAGGATGAGATTAACTTTCAGGAGCCAGGATGCTTAGTGATAACATTATGAGCTTTCTACATTAGCAGGGCTCCCTGGTGTGGTTTTGTGCCTGGAGTTGTAGGGTTCTGAACTACAAAGAAAGCAAAAAACAAAATGAGGACTTGATGCAAAAAGGCAAAAAAGATGGAGCCATTAGGAGAGGCTTTTAGGGCAGGAGGTACGGGGCTTGACTTTTAAAATAACCTAATTTGGAATTAATGTTTTAGTAAGCCTGTAAGATCAAAGAGATTATAGAAAACAAGGATAAATTAAGCACTATTGACAGGCTGAGAAGGACATAACAGAACAAAGCTTCTTTTTCTCCCACTCTGCTTGCAGTAACTTGGCATTTTACCATGTGATGAGTGGGTTTGTTTACTTGTTTGTTTGTTTCCACTCACTCATTATTAGCTTTCCCTACAAAGCAAGGAGGAAAGCTCTGTTCCCAGGGGCCAACTGTATAATGTGAATAGGTGAAGTACACCAGGTTTTACGCAATGTGCAGGGATGAAGACTGGAGGGAACAGGTTCCTCATTTAAAGGCATTCAAATGAAATGTTTTAAGAACACGGAAATAGAGACTTTTGGAAGGCCAAACGAGGTGCAATGAGACACACAGTGTTTTTCAATCTAATTTAAAAATTTTCTTTAACCCCTTCATAAATTTGGAAGAATATGCTCTCAGTAACATTTTGAATTAAGTTATTCCTTAGTGACATTGAGTATAAAATTAAACATACTAATTCCTCTTTCAAACTTCCATGAAGCCAAGATTCTTTTTGCATCTCTTTTTTCTCTTATTATAATCTCAGTTTATATAATGTTAAGACTATAAATTTGAGGAATTTTAAAGTTCATTGTAATGGTTTTGGTTTAGATGACAAAAGAACCCCTATAAAGGTAAATTGATTTGCTCAAGGTCACTGAGATAGTTTTTATTAGAGTTGTAATTAAAGTCCAGGTGTCTTAAGTCTATAATCCATGCCATTTTACTGATATTATGTATCAAGTTTTTTTAAAAGTTTCTATTCAAAACTGAGATGGCATCCAACAGAGAATTCAGAAGTTGTGTGAAAAATTGATTATCTTCCCACTACTGGTCTTTGTTGCCACACAAGAGAGGATATCATTGACCCACTTAAAGCTGAGATCTACAACTCTAAATTCTATTAGTCACAGAGGGAACTAAGAGATTATAGATAAATGGTGAGGCATTTAGTGGGGACTAGAGGTCTCGTTGGTACAGACTCAACTAGCATGTGCTCTTGTGAGGAAGCATTGTAAATAATGCCTCTTGGTGACACAGACAGTGACACCTTCCCACACACATGACAGATTATTAGGCAAACTAGGACACTGATTGCCAAGCTCAGATCTGAAACTAGTGCCAGGCTATGCCAGAGCTTTTATTCATCCATGTTGGAAGGACAATATAGTAAGTCTCCACAGAATTATACAGAACTGCCCTATATTCTGACATTATGTCCTTTGTTTTTTCATGGTTATAATAAATGTCTTTTACAAAAGCAGTGTTTTGTTACTATTTATAGCATCCCAAATCAGTGAAATAAAAGTTGACAAATGGATGTCAATCCTTTCCTCAGTTTTTTTTTTTTTTTAAGTTTTACTCAGTCTGTGAAAACAAATAAACATTCAGAAACCAGAAAAAGAGTGGCTTAAAGTGTTTGCTATGTTGCCACACTAGATTGAGTAGATTTTGAAAGTTGAAATTTTATCATGAACCAATTATGATGATCTTAAAACCAAATCATTTATTTTGTTGAGTCCCAGGACATTACCATCACCCAGATAATTACTAAGATAATTTGAAATACGTTTTTTAAAAAGATAAAGACACAAAATGGAGATAAAAAAATAAATCTAGGATAAATATAATTAGAAGACCAAGATCAATTTATAAATATAAATATACTTAAAGAAAAATAGTAACTTCTTAGCACCTTGTGGAAAAATAATTTATGAATATAAGAACAAGTCTCTGTGCCAAATTTGGATGTTTTTCTTATCTTAAACCTTACTGCAAAGTAGAGAAAGCTATTTGGGAAAGCTGAATTAGCCTACATTTAAGCTAACATGACCCATCTTTATGTCAAGAGAAGGTCAAAAACTATAGTCTCCAGCCAAAATAAGGCATATGATCTTCACCAAAGGCAATTGCTGAATATGTATCTACAATTTTCCCCTCTTCTCTCTCTTTTTTGTCTCTTGGGTAATCTATAACAATAGTCTCCTGATTCATGAAACTTGTTATCTAAATATTGAAAATATTACACTTAATTTAGCCTAATAAGTCACACCAAGTTTGCTGAGTGTTTATTGAAAATCAGAGGTTTAATGTCCTGTATCAGATGTAAGAATTATATTATCAGTAACAGACTTAACGGTGATTTTCTCTAGGAGGTGACCAATAGCCAATTTTTATTTTGCTATTCAGACTTCAAAATGTCTATGTAGATTATGTATTACATCTGTAATTGGAGAGAAGGGACACATATTATTTTTAAAAGATAATTTTAAAAACTATATTAGGAGGCCAACATGGAAAATCTTATAAATATGTAGATATAGAAGTTTTGCCAGATCAGTAATTTAAGAAAAAAAAGTGAATCCTTTATTTCTCATGAGTTGAAATATGATGTATAGCCCTGTAGAGAAAGCTGCTGAAAGAATTCAAAGATGACAACGATGGTGATAGGCAGGGCTCTATATAGCTGAATACACATTGGTTCCCTAAAGTCAGTCCTGTCCATCGACTGACAAATGGTCCGTGGATACACCAGGTGGTAATACAGCAACAGTAGGCACAAGGTATCCTGTAAATGACCCATTACAGAAAGTTTAAAATCTGTGCTTGGAAATCAGGAACACAGATGGGATGTGAAGTGGCCTTCAACAGACACTTGGGAATATGATTGATACTTTGACCCAGCCTTTGGGTGCTATGTACACCCTTAATGCCTGAATACTTCTCATCTGTCCGTCTGCTGGTTAGATGTAATAAACAGATGAAAGGATGCAGTTGCAAACAAGTAATTAAGAACTTTACATTCATCTCTCTCTACCTCCCTCTTCTTCTTCCCGCTCTACCTCAATAGGAAGTCCAGAAAATTAAACCAGCTGCAGATTAATTGAGACTCTCTTCCATATAGAAAACATCTGCCACTGTAGCTACAAAGATTGTATGAATGAATTAAAACAGTTGATTACCTTTAATCCAAGAGAATGTGGCAGTCTCTCCAGTCATTTCGTTTATCAGGGTTTTTTTGCTTCTTTTTTTTCTTTCTTTTTTTAATGATTCTTATGACTGTAGTCCACCCCTGAAGCTGTGAGATCTTTCAGCAGATGTTGTTTTCCATATCTTTACTCTTTCCCTTGTGGAAGGAGGGGAAGAGCCCTCAACAAAAGCAATTTTGGAGAAGGCAGAAAAGGCTTTCCTCATGAACATATTTTTAGAAACAGCTGGCAAAACAAATGGTCCGAGTATGATGCCTGGAGCATATCTAATCAAACAACAGGGTAGTTTAAAGATAAAAGCAGCCACTTCTTTGATTTTTTTTTGAGTTGGAGTCTTACTCTGCCGCCCAGACTGGGGTGTGGTGGCCGCTCCTGGCCACCGCAGCCTTGACCTGCTGGGCTCCGGCGATCCTTCCGCCTCAGCCTTCCAAGCAGCTGGAACTACAGGCATGTGAAACCACGCCCGGCTAATTTTTTTTTTTTTTTTACTGTAGAGATGAGGTCTCGCCAAGTTGCCCGGGCAGGTCTCGAACCCACGGGTTCAGGCAATCCACTCACCTCAGCCTCCCAAGCACCGGATTACAGGCTGAGCCACCGAGCCCCGCTAGCAGCCACTTCTAAATATCAGCATACTTAGTAATGATTTCCACACTTACACTTAAGAGATGGGAGAGTTTGGCTAACACTTCTTGATTTCTGTTTTGTTTTCTGAGAATGCCTTCACTATTTTAGTTTTGTGAGTGTGTGAATTTATCAGAAGCTGCTCATCAAATTGTTAAAACTGTATCATCATACATAAAATACATATTTTTAATTTACATGTAATGAATTTTGAAAGAGTTGTTTTCTTCTTCTAAGAATGTTCCTACCTTGGATTGCCTGAGCCCACGGGTTCGAGACTCGCCTGGGCAACTTGGCAAGACCTCATCTCTACAATAAATCAAAAAATCAGCCGGGCGTGGTAGTGTGTACCTGTAATTCCGGCTACTCGGAAGGCTGAGGTGGAAGGATTGCCGGAGCCCAGCAGGTCGAGGCTGCGGTGGCCAGGAGCGGACACTGCACTCCAGTCTGGGCGACAGAGTGAGACTCCAACTCAAAAAAAAGAAAAACAAAAAAACAAAAACGTAAGCAAAATAAATAAATAAAAATAAAGACACATGACCACACAAAAACTTGTACAAAAATATTTACAGCTGCATTAT
>CAUYQG010070988.1:0-31043 GCA_963574415.1 Tarsius wallacei | reverse complement strand
TTAATTCTTTCAAAGAACCAGCTTTTAGTTTTGTTGATGTTTCTATGATATTTTTGTCTTCTATGTCCCGTATTTGGGCTCTTATTTTGGTGATTTGGGTTCTTCTGCTAAAGTTGGGGTTTTGGTGGTCTTCTCCTTCCAGTTCCCTTAGGTAATTTGTTAGGCTCTCCCCTTGTGATCTTTCTGTTTTCTTGATGTGTGATCGTAAAGATATAAATTCCCCTCTTGGAACTTTTTTCAAGGCATCCCAGAGGTTTTGGTAAGATGTTTCTTCATTTTCATTTGTTTCCAGAAATCTTTTAATTCCTGCTTTGAGTTCATTGTTGACCCAGTAGTTGTTCAGCATCATGATGTTTAGTGTCCATGTTTTTGTAGGCTTTGGGGAAATATTGTTGCTGTTGATATTTATTTTTATTCCACTGTGGTCTGAGAATATGCATGGCAAGATTTCAACCTTATGGAATTTGTTTATGCTTGATTTATGGCCAAGGATGTGATTGATCTTGGCTTACATTCCATGTGGTGATGAGTAGAATGTATATTCTATGGTTGGGTGGAATAATCTGTAGGTATCTATTAAGTCCATTTGGTCAAGTGTCAAGTTTAGGTTCTGGATCTCCTTGTTGATTTTTTGCCTCAATGATCTATCTAGAGTTCTTAGTGGGGTACTCAAGTTCCCTGCTATAATAGTGCTAGAGTCAATATCTTTTTTCTAGTTTACTTAGTAGTTGCTTTAGAAACACTGATGCTCCTGTGTTGGATGCATATATGTTTAGGATGGATATTTCTTGTTGATGGATTGAACCTTTTATCATTATATAGTGTCCTTTTGCCTCTTTTAAAATTTTTGCTAGCTTAAAGGTTGTTTTGTCTGATATTAAGATCACAATTCCTGTCTTCTTCTGTGATCCATTTACCTAGAAACTTGTTTTTCATCCTTTAACTTTGAGCCTGTGTGCATACCTTGTAGTGAGATGAGTCTCCTGGATGTATCAAATAATTGGGTTATGGTTTCTTATCCAGTTTGCCATTCTGTGTCTTCAGTGGTGTATTTAGTCCATTCATATTCAGGCTGATTATTGAAATGTGATTGTTTATCCCTGTCATGAGGTTCTTATAAAGTTTTTTGTTTATTTGCTTGTTTTCTTTTGGCTTTGGGGTTGATGTATGTGTGTGTTTTCAAGTTTCTTGTTGTGCAGTATTCTCTGTTGATTCTGTGCTCTGCTGTTCTCTTGGGAAGTGTGTGGTCATTCTTTTTTTTCTTTCTTCTGTGTTTGATACCTTTGTAAGTGTCTCCTGTATAGCTGAAAAATATGGAATGCTTCATGAATTTGTGTGTCATCCTTGCGCAGGGGCCATGCTAATCTCCTCTGTATTGTTCACGATTTTAGTATATATGCTGCCAAAGCAAGCACAACACTGGAGTTTAATGGAACAAAAGCCATGGTTGCAGTATGTAAAATATTCAGATTATAAGTGCTTGCCTGGTTCTGTTGTAAGCATTCCTTTTTTAAAAAAAAATCATAAACATTGATTATAGGGAATCATGAACGTTTTTCTAGGTTTATGAAAAATGGCAGGACTGTGAATGTATAATAATCAAGTTTTTTGATTCAAGAATATTTTTCTTTTTACTTGCAAAAGTTAGTTTTTCTCTTAAAAAAAGTAGTTAAATCATTTATTTGAAGTAGAAGAGGAAGCTGCAAGAAATGAACTTAGATGGGTTAAAATTTGAGTTGAATTTATTGGAGTAAATATCAACAGGCTATCCTGGGTTTGCATTTCACATTATCTTGTGAAATGATCTTAACTTTCTAATCAAAGAAATGCTTGAGGAGAAAAAGATTCCTTTAATTTTTTTTTTCTTCTGATGACTGGTCAATATGCCAGTTTCCATCAACACATTTGAATTTGATCTCTATGTAAGGGATTTAGATATATATGGGTAATCCTCATTAAACCTGGAAGGTGAGATCTCCTTGAAGCCAGTTTCTGCAAGAAGTCACATTCAAAGACATACGTCTAACTCCAAAAGCCTAGACGACTAGTCCATGGAATTTTGGGCTTTATTTTCTTTGTCTAGGGAAACCCATATGCAGCTTATCTTAGAGCAAACTTCCTAACAGTTCTCTCCCCAAAGTTTCACACATATAACAGCTGCCAGAAACCTCTCTTGTTCTAGTGATCACCTAACCAAAACACTGTCACCAGCAACTTGTTCCTCACTGCCTCCCCTTCTTAACCCACCTTTGACCCTTCCTGCTGCTTACAGTGTTCATTAATTCAGCAAATACTCACTGAGCACCTGCTATGTGTCTGACACCATTCTTAGTACAGCAGATAGAATGGAACACTATAATCTCCATTTTATCTACTAATGCTCCTCTCTTTTTCCTTTTAGATTTTTATGGGGGTGGTGGTGGTGGATAGGAGCAGGTTAGAAAAGATCTAACTCAAGAGGGCTTTAATAAAAAGGAGAAAAAACCCCCCAAAAAACGACTTTAATGGTTTCTATACCTGAACAGGCATGCTTGGTTCAGAACTCTGATGATAACCTCAGAGTCCTCTTTTCTGCTCTACATTCTTTTGATTGGCTCCATTTTCTGACTCTACCAGCTGTCCCTGCAGACCTTCAGGCTCACAACATGATAACACCCAGTCCAGTGTGAGAGATTCTCTACTTCCCTGATGCTGCAGAGTATTTTAGAATGGAGCTTACTGACCCTGTTTGGTCAGCATCATAGCTCTCAACTGAAATCACTTCTGCAGTCAGGGAATGGAATGGGCTTCTGTGCCTGTAGTGGGCTTAGATCCTGGGATCCAGAAGTTGAGTTCGTTTAACTTGAAGCAATTTGCCTGAGAATGAAAGGGTAGGAAATGTAGGTGAATGCATACTGAATAGTCAAAAGGCAAGGGTTTATGTCACTGGTTTTACTGCTATTTCTCTATACGATCTAATCTCCCTTTTCTGTGTTAATAAATAATATTATCTATCCAGTTGCATGTGGATATTTGTCTTCATCTGGTGTGATCTCACAGTCAATGCAGGAATTTCACCTCATTTCATTCAATATTTCAGAATGAAAGCATTTCTTTTTAGTGATTTTATGTCCTCAAGAGATTCTTGCCTACACTTGAGCATCATCAGAAACAGAGAGCTCACTCCTTGAGAGGTATACTGCCCACTGTCCCTCTATGCCTTGGAATCATGCCTCTGATCATTTCCCACTCCACACTTAGCTTGATATGGAGTGAAAAAAGTGGTGAATGCATAGAGTAGGCATTTCTATTATTCTGCAATCATGGTACACTTAAAAATCTTCCATGTAGACATATGTGTAATATGACTGAAGATTGAGCTATTATGACTTGTATGACCAGAAGGTAAAAACCTAAAGTATTAATGTATTTGCTTCTGTTTGCTGTTATCTTAAAGGATAATTTTGTAAGAACAGCTTTTTACTATGCTTTGAGTGGTGATTTATGATAATGTTTATAGAACCTTGCATTCTGATAACATGCAAATTTGAGAAATTCAGATATAGTTTTTTTTATTTTTTATTTTTTTTTTGAGTTGGAGTCTCACTCTGTCACCCAGACTGGAGTGCAGTGGCTGCTCCCGGCCACTGCAGCCTCAACCTGCTGGACTCTGGCGATCCTTCCACCTCAGCCTTCCAAGTAACTGGAACTACAGGCACGCGCTACCACGCCGGGCTAATTTTTTGATTTATTGTAGAGATGAGGTCTCACCAAGTTGCCCATGTGGGTCTCGAACCCCCGGGCTCAGGCAATCCACTCACCTCAGCCTCCCAAGGCGTGGGATTACAGGCTGAGCCACCGAGCCCGGCCAGATATAATTTTATGTAGTAAACCTGTGCTTAAGGACAAAACTTTTAAATATTCAAATAGGATTGAATGCAAATTGTGCATCTCCAGTTTCATCTTCCTAAATTTCATAACTGATTTGTGTATAAGCTTTCATATCTGAGAGTGAATGCAAATATGGAGAAAATAAAAGAATCTTTCCTAAACAACACACTAACATTTTTGAAAAGGTTCACTGGTAATGCAAATAGATAAAATAATGAAACTTCTCAGATAGAAATTATGCGGCATAGGTTCTGAGAGTTATTCTCTCAAAGAGTTAAGAACAGGGAGATCCCAGAGATAACATCTTCACAGATGAAAGACGGGCAGTTTTAGATGGGGACAAATGCATAGCGTTGGGCTTATCGCTCCCTACCCTCCACCAGCCCTTCACCACTCTCTTTCATGCCCACATCTGGGCATGTCTCCATTATTCTCACCCGTTCTCAAATCCATCCAATCAATCAAATCACAGGCACCTCTGTCCTGCTGGCTATATTTTCTAGCTCCTTTAGTTTTCTTAGACTTGAGGAAGGCACACATGTCCAGCTGAAGGGAACACATTCAAAGCTGTCTAGAAGGTCTCATGGGAGCCACTACCCTGGGCTCAAAGTGGAGGTCAAATCTTGCCCAAATCACCAGGGGGAAGGGATAGAAACCCAAAGACTATAGTTGTCATCAAATAACTTTTTTTTTTTCAAATTCTCTCCTTTCTCTACATTCTGACTCCTTAAGGTGTCAAAAGTAGTGTGAAGTTATTATTTTTTTCTTTTAAAAAGTCTAGGCTGGGCTCGGCAGCTCAGTCTGTAATCCCAGCACTTTGGGAGGCTGAGGCGAGTGGATTGCTTGAGCCTGGGTGACAGAGACTTCAACTCAAATAGATAGATAGATAGATAGATAGACAGATAATAAAAAGTCTGCATTTTGTTTTGGCATTGCACTTTGACAGGCAGGACCAGCTGCAGTAGTTTTCAATGCTCTCCAACCCAAAACACCTTTTTAGTACCTTCCTTTACCACCATTGAGTGAAATTCATAGAAAATACAACCTACCTACATATATAATATCAAAGAATCAATACAATGCTTGAACTGTGAAATAAGAGAAATAAAATTTTATGTATGCAGTAAAATGATAAGCATTTCAGTACACAGCCAAATCCTCGGGCTTGTGGCTACTAGAATAGAAAAGGAGGCAGATGCTTGTCCTTATTTGAAATAAATAAGTTTAGATTTAAGAAAAAGCAATGTTCAGTTGAAAATTGCCAAGCCTTTTCCTCTATTTGTCACTTAAAAAGAAGGGATAAATAAATTCACATTGAATAGATGATAGAGAATGAGAATGGAAGATAGAGATAGAGAGTTTCTTTCAACATGAATTCAACAGCTATAAATGCAGAATCATCTGCTTGAAACATTAGCAATTCAAATTCCACAAGCGATACTGCTTTTAGTAATATATTTTGAGCTTCTTACCAACTCCTAGTAACTCCACAAACAAAAGAAAGCAGTATAGAATATTTCTTCTTCTTACACAGTAGTTGTATCCCTAGAAAATTTATATATGTGAAAACTATGACAAAATAGAGCAGCTTGTGGAATATTTGAAAATTGCAGAGAGCACAGAGCAGTTCTTCATTGTGTGGGACTGTACAATGCACATGGCAACATCCAGCCCCCTTGGTTCCAGCCCACTAAAAGCCAGTGGGATCCCCAATCATTGTAACACCCAAGAAATAGAAAAAATCAGAAAACAAATGAACAAAAAAACTCCAAAACATTTCCCGGGGGAGCGTGGCATGCCCCTCTAACTGAGATGACTAATCCATTGTATCGTGATGCTTAGCACAAAACTTAAACATTACACAAAAGTATTGTTAATAAATAGTTGGGTGTTTATTACTGATTGGCGTATTGAATGCCACCATATTGAATTTGCCAATTTTTGCACTGAGAATGTTGTATATGTTATACCATTTTATTTATTCATTTGTTCATTTAGCAAATATTTATTATATGTCTACTTTGTGTGAGGCAGTGTTCTCAGGGCTAGAAATAAAATGGTAAGCTCTTGTATTAAGTAAATTTCATGTATCCATGTTTCTTTTTGAAACAGAAATATCATGCATATAATTTCTATTAATATTTATCATATGTACTTATGTTTATGTTTATATTAAGATTACAGAAAAACAAGTGATTAGAATATTGTCATTTTTACATGGATTCAGTTGCCACCTGTGAATTGAATTGTCATACAGTAACACTGGAGTGCAAAAGAAAACTGGGTAAGTTTTTGTAACATCATGTCAGTGGTCAGGGTTTCCAGGGTTAGCAAGTCAGACATTTGTTTTTTGTTCTTTTAACTCAAGTTTTTATAAAGAGCAATAGGTAAAACTCATGTAATGCATCATTAGGCACATAACTAAATTGACTCTGAGATAATCTGCTGGGTTCTTCTTGTATTTACTTTTATATTTACAGTAGAGTATTAACATTTGTTAGTTATTAATTTTAGTTATATGGAAAAAGTTAGTACTCAGACATTTTTATATCCTTAGTCATAGCTATAAAATATATAGATGTTTACTGACATAAAAATAAGTAATGTATAATGCCATGTGGTAATGCACCACATGCATATTTTGTATATATATATATATATATACACACACACACACATACACTCACATACATATACACACACCACACTCTATACACACACACATATTTTTTTCTGAACTACCTGAGGTAAATTATAAGTTACATCTTACATTATGGTTTTTTACTCTAAACATTCAGTGTGGATTTTCTAAAATGATTACAGTACAGTTGTCAACTCCGTAAATTTACTTTGATAATCTCTCATTTGCTTAGTAGTTTTATTATTTTTCATATTTTAACTTTTTTCTTGACACGTTTGTGTGATTGTTAAAAATAGCTTTTAAAGAGACAACTTTCTAGCTACTCCAAGTAACTGTCTTAAAGCTGTTAGTTACAGTTGAGTAGTTCACAGTACTTTATATAAATCAGAACCAGCTAGATCCAGTTAAAGCATGAACGCCTGATAGTAGGCAGGGGTCTAACTGTTATAGTAAAGTACTCACTTAATTGGAGAACAAAGTTTAGTTTACTGTTTTCATGTCAATATGCCTTTAGTAGCTACCTTTTTTCCCCCTTTTTCTTCTGCTGCATGAAGAAAATGAAAATAATAGCTTCCAAAGAAGGCAGCCAAGTTCCCCTCCATTTATTTTGAATAACGTGCAGGGATTAAATAAAGCCCCCATGGCCGAGGCCCTGTCAGCCATGAAGAGGTAAAGTGGTCAGGGACTTGCTCTAGTCTAAGCCCAAATCCTGAGGATCAACATCAGGAAATGCTTTTCATAACTCAAGAGTCTGAGTAAATTGATAAAATCAAATATTGTGTAATTTGCCACAGCCTTGTACAACTTAAACAGTTACTTGTTGTAAAAAGGAAGCTCTGATTTATTGTCTAGAGTAAAAACTTAATTGTTTTGAGCTTAATACTTGATTGAGTATCTTTTAGTAATAATATCAAGAGTGGCAAATCACGGGCAAAATTAAATAGAATCAGGTAGGCAATGATGGTTTCTTATGCAAGCAAAATGTGCTTTAGTTGTATTCTTACACTTGAAGGACCTTCTCCCTGTCCCAGACCATCACTGCTGACCCTTCCCCAAACAACCAGCCAACCAACTACAATCTGACCAACTCCTCCCGCCCCCAGTTTTTCATTTCCAGTCATGAAACACATAATAAGTAAGATATACAGCACCCATATTCAAGTCAGATCTGTGTTTTCCTCCAGAATTTGTCTTTTCCGTAGACTCCATTCTAAATAAGTCTCCTCTGTATCCCTGGCCATCCTGAAGCACAGGATGCTTCACATTCAGCCCAGCCTCTAAGAATATCCTAGCCCAACCTTGATCTCAGAGCCCTAGACCACGCTGTAATCTGAAACGTGGGTACTTGATGGCCAAGATTGAAACCTTCAAGTTCCTTCCTGTAGTACACTAATGCTTTCTGAAGGCAGGCAACTTAAATTTGTAGAATTAATCACTTTTGTATCAATCTCTACAGTCAACCAACAAATATTTGCTATGCATCTACAGTCCGTCAGACACTAAGTTATGTGTCTATGTGTTAGGGTCTCAAGGGGGCCAATAAATAGGACATCCCCCCGCCCCCAGTCTGGATTCTGAATAATTTAAATAAAAAAATTGAAAAACAGATGGAAGTCAAATATCATCTCTGTCACTCATAGAGCAAGATTAGAGTCATAGATGCATGAGAGAATCAAGACGACCAAATAACTGACTCCCAGAATTAGAAACACACACCCACATGGTCCCTACAGTGCTAAACCTTTTCTCCACAGGGACTTAGGCTCTAGAGATGAAGGGAGATACTTCCTCCTGAGGCTGGCAGCTCCCAAAAGAGGGAGTGGTGCAGCTGAGCACTCTCAGTTATTCTTCCCAATTCTTCATTTTTCTTACTCAGGGAAGAATGAGTAAATGGACAGAGATGCCAGAGGTATGTTTAGAGAATCATATCTCCATGAAACCAGGAGTAACGCAATTGTCTTCTAACAGAATGCACTAGGGATGTAGTCTAGTGTAAAAATTATCCCTCCCCTCATGGAGTTTATAATCCAATGAGGAAGCCAGCTATTAAACACATAATTGCTAGTGGTGAAGTGGGATGCAATTCTCTGGTGCATTATACTTTCAAGGGACAGATCTGGAGTGGTGAATTGCATGACTTCGAATTTTTTTTTTTTTTTTGAGTGGGAGTCTCACTCCGTCACCCAGGTGGGAGTGCAGTGGCATGCTCACGGCCACACCCACCCGTCCAGTGGGCTCAGGCACTCCTTCTGCCTCAGCTTTCCAAGTAGCCAAAACTACAGGCGGACGCTACCATTCCTGGCTCGTTTTTTGATTTGTTGTAGAAATAAGGTCTTGTCAAGTTGCCTGGGCTGATCTGGAACCCGCGGGTTCAGGCAATCCACTTGCCTTGGCCTCCCAAAGTGATGGGATTACAGACTGAGCCACCGAGCCTGGCCTGAAATTTTTTTTTAATCAGTCGTAGAATTTCTTTACTTGGTGAAGTCTGGATAAATACTATGGTACTAGGATTTTCTTGTTTAAAAGTTTATTTTGTGCTTTAGTTTAAACACCTTCTTGTATGCATAGTCTTTCTTTACATTACACAGAATACAATTGATTACATTTCACTTCACACTTTACTAATTACTTTCCAGTCTGATATCATGAAGATAATTTTAGTAGAGTGTTGGGTGCTCCAAACTCTCCAGTTTCATATTTATAGGAGATCTTTTGTTTTACTTCTCCTGGGAGCTAATTATATTCATTATGTGTAGGTTTTTACACGTTTAAATCTCAAATCTGTTTTCCTCATTTAAAAATTCTTGGGCAAACAGCCTGGTATTGGTACAAGAACAGGCATATAGACGAATGGAGTAGAATTCAGATTCCAGAAGCAAAACCTCAATTTCTCAACCAACTCATCTTCGACAAAGCCTCCACTGCCAACCACTGGGGAGGGGAGAACCTATTCAGTAAACGGTGCTGGGAAAACTGGCTGACCAAATGCAGAAGATTGAAACAGGACCCCTATATATCCCCATACAAAAAAATCAACTAAATGGATCAGAGACCTAAACGTAAAACCTCAAACTATAAGAACCTTAGAAAATGCAGAAGACACTCTTATGGAAATTGGAAATGGC
The DNA here is from genome assembly GCA_963574415.1 of Tarsius wallacei. Taxonomy (NCBI): domain Eukaryota; kingdom Metazoa; phylum Chordata; class Mammalia; order Primates; family Tarsiidae; genus Tarsius; species Tarsius wallacei. The sequence continues at coordinate 21,407 of CAUYQG010070988.1, read as the reverse complement.
AACCAATTCCTGATCAAAACTCCAAGTGCCCATGCCATAAGAGAAGTGGGACCTCATCAAACTGACAAGCTTTTGCAAAACCAAAGAAACCATCAAGAGAGCCAAAGAAACCATCAAGGGAGACAGCCCACAGATTGGGAAAAAATATTCGCCAACTCTATGTCTGACAAAGGCCTAACATCTAGGATCTACAAGGAACACAAACATGCCAAAAAGAAAAAAACAAACAGTCCCATTACAAAGTAGGCAAAATATATGAATAGACAGTTCTCAAAAGAAGATATACGAGCAGCCAACAGATACATGAAAAAATGCTCAGCCTCGCTAGTCATCAAAGAAATGCAAATTAAAACTACACTGAGATACCACTCAACTCCAGTCAGAATGGCCATCATCAATAACTCAAAAAATAACAGATGCTGGAGAGGATGTGGCAAAAAGGGAACAATTCTACACTGTTGGTGGGAGTGTAAACTAGTACAGCCTCTGTGGAAAACAGTGTGGTGATTCCTAAAAGTTCTAAAAATTGACCTTCTATATGACACCACAATCCCCCTACTGGGAATATACCCAGAAGAATTCAAATCATTCTATAAAAAAGATACCTGAACACGTATATTTATTGCAGTATTGTTCACAAAAGGAAGAACATGGAATCACTGTGCTGCCCATCAAAAGAGGACTGGATAAAAAAAATTTGGTACATATACACAATGGAATATTATGCAGCCATAAACAAGAACAAAATCATGAACTTCACAGCAACCTGAGTGGAATTAGAGTTTATAATACTTGTGATCATTCACAGAAACAAAGCTCTGAGTACCACATGTTCTCACTCATAAGTGGACCTTAAACAACTACCGTAATACTATAACAAAAGGATTGACACTAGCGGGAACCTGGGGATAGCAGGGAACGGGGAGGTGGGATTGACAGTAGTCGAGATCTGCCTGGGGGGGCACACTTCATCAACAAGGGTACTGGCACAATGTATATTTGTATACTGAACCCTGAATTGTACTCCACAATTTTTAATAATAATAAAATAAAATATATATTTTTTTAAATTGTCTATTCATGTATTTTGCCCACTTTTTAATGGGGCTTTTTTTTTTCCTTTTGGCCCATTTGAGTTCCTTGTAGATCCTGGTTATTAGGCCTTTGTCAGATATGCAGCTGGCAAATATTTTTTCCCATTCAATGGGCTGTCCACCTGCTCTTTTGACGGTTTCTTTTGCTTTGCAGAAGCTTTTCAGTTTGATGAGGTCCCACGTGTCTATATTTTCTCTTATGGCATGGGCTTTTTGGGTTTTGATCAGGAATTGGTTGCTTATTCTAACGTCCATAAGGGTGTCTCCAGCATTTTCTAAGATTCTTAAAGTTGGGATTTTCACATTTAGGTCTTTGATCCATATGAAGTTGATGTCTGTGTGTGATGATAGATAGGGGTCCTGTTTCATTTTTCTGCACGTGGTAAGTCAGTTTTGTCAGCACCATCTCCTCTCCCCATGGGTTGTTGGTGGAGGTTTTGCTGAAGATGAGTTGGTAGAGAAATTGAGGTTTTGTTTCTGGAATTTCTATCCTGCTCCATTGGTCTAAATGCCTGTTCTTGTACCAGTACCGGGTTGTTTTGATTATTGTAGACTTATAATAAAGTTTAAAGTCTGGTAGTGTGATGCCTCCTGCTTTGTTTCTTTTGCTAAGGATTGTTTCAGCTATTTGTGTTTGTTTATGTTTCCAAATGAATTTCTGTATTTTCATTTCCAGGTCTGAGAAGAATGCTGCTAGTAACTTATTGGGTACTGCATTAAATCTGTACAATGCCTTTGGTATGATGGACATCTTAACAATGTTGAGCCTTCCAACCCATGAGCATGGAATAATTTTCCATTTGTTTTTGTCATCTTTGATTTCTTTGGGCAGTGTTTTGTGGGGTTTTTTGTGTCTGTGGCTATTGTAAATGGGATTGTACTTTTTATTTGGGTCTCTGTTGTTGTTGTGTGGGATGCTACTATATTTTGCACATTTATTTTGTTCCCTGAGACTTTGCCAAAGTCCTTTATCAGTGTAAGAACTTTTTGACTGATTCTCTTGTATTTTCAAGGTATGGGATCATGTCTTCTGCAAAGAAGGATAACTTGACTTCTTTTCCTATTTGGATATTCCTCTTGTCTAATTGCTCTGGCCAGGACTTAAAACATTATGTTGAACAGGAGGAGTGAGAGTGGGCTGCCTTGTCTTGTTTTGATTTTCAGGACAAATGCTTCTAATTCCTGTCTGTTTAGCAATATGTTGGCTGTTGGTTTATCATAGATGGCTCTTACTATTTTGACGTATGTTCCCTCTATGCATAGGTGCTTGAAGGTTTTTATCAAGAAGGGATGCTAGATCTTATCAGAAGCTCTTCCCACATCTAATGATATAAACATGTGGTTCTTGTTTTTATGTCTATTGATGCACTTAATTATATGTATGGTCTTGTGGATGTTGAACCAGTCCTGCATCCCAGGGACAAAGCCTACTTGGTCATGGTGGATGATTTTTGAGATGTGTTGTTGGATCTAATTTGCTGAGTATATTTACATCTATGTTCATTAGCGATATCAGCCTCTAGTTCTCTTCCTTTGTTGAATCTTTACCTGGTTTGGGCATCAGTGTGTTAGCTTCATAAAATGATTTGGGAAGAGTTCCATCTTTTTCAATCACCTGGAATACTTTCAGTAGGATTGGTATCAGCTCCTCCTTGTAAGTTTTGCAGAATTCTGCTGGAAATCCGTCTGGTCCAGGGCTTTTTTTTTTTTTTTTTTTTTTTTGTAGGTAGTTCTTCTATGACACAGTCAATTTCCTGAGTTGCTGTTGTTCTATTTAAGATCTAATTTCTTCTTGTTTCAACTTTGGGAGGTTGTGTGATATCATAAAGTCCTCCATTTCACTTAGGTTATAGTGTTTGTTTCCATAAAGGTGTGCATAGTAATCTCTGATAATCTTTACTATTTCATCGGGGTCAGCTGTGACTTGATCTTTTACATTTCTGATTGTGTTTATTTGGGCTTTTTCTCTCTTTTTATTGTTCGTTCTGGCTAGAGATTCATCAATCTTGTTAATTATTTCAAGGAATCAGCTTTCTGTTTCATTGATTTTTTTTTCCCCTATGGCATTTTTGTCTTCCATGTCTCTTATTTGAACTTTTACTTTGGTGATCTGGATTCTTCTGCTAAAGTTAGAGTTTTGGCAGTCTTGCCTATTTAGCGCCCTCTTGTGACTGATTCTGTGACTGCAGAGCTGTTACTACAGGTTCCCTATTCACTGTTGAAACTTAAGATGTTAGAATCTTCACCCTCTGCTGGCTTCAATTGATAGCTGCTGCACACCCTTGTGAGGGAAGGGGGCTGAAATAACTTGACACAGTATCTTTTGGGATCTCATCCCTTACTTTCTTTCCCAGTTTGGTCACCGCTTCCAGTGCATCCAGTTCATGGCAGGAGAATGGGGCCTCCTGTCTCTGCTCTGCCCTCCTGATCTCTTTCACTTGTTGCTAGGGGCAGGGGTTGGGGAGGGGAGGCAGTTAGGCACTCACCAGTCTCCTTCTCCGGAATTCTGTTGTCTACGTCTATCACCCAGCATCTGGCTCATGGTACAGGGTGGATCGTCTGGGCTTACACATCTGCCATTACTTGCCAGGGCTTGTGCACTGGGGGCAACGTTCTCTGAGGTTTGCAAAGGGCAGCCCCCATGCAACACAGAGACAGCATGTGGTCTCAAGATGCAGTTCTGCTGTTCTGCAGAGGTTACCCTGGAGCAATTCTCTGCCCAGGTGTTAGAGAGTCTGGTCAGTTTCTCTGTCAGCTACTGTTCTTGTCACCAATGGGATCGATAGCTCACTCTCCAGCATTTATCACAGTCTCCAGATCACAGGACCTGGTGGCAAGTCTCTGGAGCCCAGTCCAGGCTTCCAGTGGCTTCTCCACACTGTTTCCTTGAGACTCTGCCTCAGGCTCCCTTGCTGCACTCCCTTCACAGATCTCACTGCCAGCATTCAGCCCAGTGCTGTTGTGTTAAGGTTGGCAGTCACTCCAGCCATTTTTCCTAGGAAAAGTTCTACTGATTTTAGGAAATGGTGCTCAGCTACTGTGCTCCAGGAAATGCTAGGGTCCAAGCAGAACAGCTGCAGCGCCAGTGGCCTTGCCAGGAAGGCTCTGGCCACTTGCTCTTGAGTCTTCACTCAGTCAGCCTCTCACACTCCAACTTACACACAGAAACACAAACAGAATTATCCATACAATCACTCTCACACACAGAGACTCACACAGTCCGACTGACTACACGACCATCTTCCCCTATAATTTTTTCATGAGAAAGAAGAATATGGCCAAGTCAGAGATTTTCAGGTTCATGATGGAGTTTTCCAAGAAGGTCTCCTTTAACACACTGCTACACTCACTTATTTGCTTATCACTCAATCATCTAAGTTGCTCATTCCAGACTTTTTTTTCAATCTTCAAACTCTTTTATGTATCCTTTAAGTTATCATTGAATTCTGTAACCCATCATCTTTCATGGAACCTCCAAGTAACTGATCCAATTCTCATTACTTTCTTGTTCTCTTGAATTTAACCAGTCCTAAACATTCCCCCACTGATTTTTGTCACTCAGTTGAAAACATATTAATACATATTATTATTTGCCATTTCTTTTATTTTTTATAGCAGAGACCATGCTATGCCTTCTGGGTCCTTTACAATAATAAATATAGATTGTGCACCGGTGATTCAAAAGGAAATTATATTACAGGTAGTTAGTTTAGAGATAAATATTTGTTATACAAATGGAAAATTATAGAAGATAGTTCCACAGGGAACATATATTTTTAAAACATTTAAAAAATTATAGTATCTCAATAAGCACTAACATTAACTACATTAGTGATTCTCAATTTTTAGTGTTTATATGAATCACTCAGACAACTTTTTAAGATTTACATTCTCAGATATTACCCCCAGTTTGTGATTCATTAGCGATCTGATTATTCACTCAATCTCCCACATTTTAAGAACTACTACTATAGATTTAAATCTAATTTAAAATGAACTAAGGGCCAGAATTGATGGCTCAGCCTGTAATCCCAGCAAGTTTGGGAGGCCAAGGCGAGTGATTGCCTGAGCCCGCAGGTTCGAGACCAACCTGGGCAACTTGGCACGACCTCGTCTCTACAATAAAAATCAAAAATTAGCCGGCGTGGTAGTGCGCTCCTGTAGTTCCTGCTGCTTGGAAGGCTGAGGCGGAAGGATCACTGGAGCTCAGCAGATCAGCTCTGGATTGGCTGAGAGTGTGCCACTGCACTCCATCCTGAGCAACAGAGTGATACTCTAACTCAAAAAAATAAATATATAAATAAATAAAATGAACCAGGATACCTGCCCTTATGCTGTAAGGCACAAAAATTTACCAGCTGAGTGCCACAATAAACCCTGCAATTTGAGAACCATCTTAAGTTAGTAATTATTTTTAAAGGAAAGAGAAAGTGAGTGATTTTGTTCACTGTGTATATTTCTTGGTAAATAAATAAAATAAAAATGTGAAATAAAGTTTTCTGTCAAGATAAATTATTTGTCAATCCATACTTAGAGTATTATAGAGGTTTTGAAGTGACTGTTGAACTGCAAATCACTTAAAATTATAGTTCTTTTAGAGAAAAATTGTTAGACCTACAAAAGACATACTCTGTTCTTTCAAACTATACTTATAAGTTTGAGAACAACAATTTATATTAGTGGTGTGACAGTAGATTACAGACAGACCTAGAGACTGGAAAATTAAAATATAATTTTAAGAATATTAAAATAGCCAAAATACAACCTGAATTAAACCAGTAGAAGTGGTATGGAAAGAGGATACAGTGACTGATTGTCTGCAGGAAGTGTGAGAGACAGTGACTACATTTTAGCTTTAGGAAAATGATGAAAGGTGATTCAAAAGGGTACATGTGAAGAGAAAAAAAATGAGAATTTTATTTTGAATATGTGTTCAGGTTGTTTATGGAATAGTAGCTTTAAAATATCCAGAAAAATTTAAGAATGTAGATATGAAACTCATGCAGGAAGCCTTTTTTATTTGTCACTAAGCAGAAGTATATAAACTGTGTCAGATAACAGCAGTCAAGAAAGAAAGGGAATTCCTGTGTTCTCAATGATGATTAGGTTAAATGCATTATGAGTTGCTTATTAAAATAAATTATAGGCTAATTGGGAGTTTGTGGTTGCCTTGGAACCAATCACTTGGTGCAATATTTTAATAGGAAAATTACCAGTGAAGTTACACATTTATAGAACATAATCCTTCTGTAAATTATAGGATTCTCCTGAGCATGAGGACATATTTGGATACACAAGTATACATTTTATGTAGGATGTTTTGTTTAGTAGGAAAACAGGGAATTGTATTCTTAATTCTTAAAAAAGTGTAATTGGAAGTTGATCATTTAAAAAAGGATAAGAAGCTTACTATTTCATTTTACTGATTTGAATGTACAGATTTGAGAGGAAGCTAAAGTAAGGTAAGTAATGCATAAAGATTTTTTTGTTGTTGTTTGTTTTTGTTTTTGTTTTTTGAGCTGGAGTCTCACTGTAGCCCAGACTGGAGTGCAGTGACCGCTCCCGGCCACTGCAGCCTCCACCTGCTGGGCTTCAGCGATCCTTCAGCCTCAGCCTTCCAAGTAGCTGGAACTACAGGCGCGCTACCACATCCGGCTAATTTCTTGATTTATTGTAGAGATGAGATCTCACCAAGTTGCCCAGGCGGGTCTAGTTGCTAAAAATGATATATTAAGAAAAAATTAGTTTGTGGAGGTATAAAAGAAACAGAACTAGGATTAAATGGGTTATCAAATAATTTCACATTATTTAAAGCCATTGCATTTTGTTTATTTTTTTCCTCTTCATCTCATTTCAAACATTATTATTATTTGGAAACGTGTACAAAAATAAAATAAAAGAAAAAGGAAGTAAAATGAAAGCTTACTATAAGAACTTTCCCAACTCATGTGCACACATAGCAGCATTGTTTATACATCAAAGAAAGGTCATGCCTTGTCACATTTTTATCTTAGCTGACAAGCTGTAAAAGAATTACTTACAAAGGAAAAGTAGTATAAATGTCAAATTGACCAACTTAAATAGGAGACGGTGCACTTACTGGTGAAATTCTGTCCGGAAATGATGAAGAGATTATTCTGGAAATAATGTACATGTCTACTTACCTACTAACCTGCTTTGCTTAGAAATTTTATAAGACAGCATGCATATTTAATACTACTATGATATGTCATAGGAGAGTTAAATGATCTTGTGGTAACTTGAGATGAACATTTTACAAGAGAAAAATACTCCACCAACAGGCAAGTATTTGGGATGTGTAGTAACCTGCATGTATTTTACCCATTTGTAAAATGCTTAGCATACCTGTTTAGATAAAAGGCAGTAGCTTTCCTGCTAAAGGGTTTACAAGCTTGGACAGTTGGTCTTGAGCATAATCATCTGCTGTTACTGAACAAAAATACTTGTTCATGACTTAACATTTCTTCCATTAGTATAACACCAGACCCACTTGCCTGATCTCCTATGAGAACTTCCTTTTCAAAAAACACAGGATGACAAGTGCTTCCAGAACCTCTCCTACCTGCTACCTGCCACTGCCACCTGCACACGGCTGTTGGAAGACTGAAGGTCTGTTTGCTACTCCTTGCTTTTGGCAGGTCCAGGTTTCCCCTTGTAACTATTCTGTGCTCAGAGACCAAATGTAATATTCTCAAAATTCAACACAATTTATCAAATGTTAGTGAAAATACATCCTGAGCCAGGGAATAAAAATATAACCTCTCTCTATAAAACTTTAACAGTGCAGTTCAGAGATAGCTGTGCAAATGTAAAAGAAGAAGATGTGATAAGAAATCTAATAAAGGTATTTCTAAATTGTTGTATAAATATCAAGAAAGGCTATACCTGGCTCTGACTTTAACAAAATGTTTGTAGGTCTTGAGTATTCTTCTAGTCTGGAAGTCCCAATTCAAATCACATCAAACATGTTAAAAATATAACCACATTCCACTATATTTTTGATGTGACTGTGAAAGTGTATAACGTATCTTTGACTCTGTACTTACAGATCTTAATGAAGAAAAAAAAAACTTAGAGAAGAATGAGAATGCTGCACATGAAAAAAAAATACCTAAGCCAATATTTTAAGAAGACCTTTTTTTTTTTTTTAGAGCTTGAGGAAGTTGAAGGAACAAGTTAGAGGATGGGGACAGCACTTGCAAAGGTCTTGAGACAAGACAAAGCAGTGCTGTGTATAGAAGTGTGGTGAAGAGTTGGGAAAGTCATCAGATGATTACTGAGTGTCTTGATGGTATGCTGTGATTGAGCTAAAGGATGTTACTAAAGTGTTGGTAAACAGCTAAGGACATAGTCAGTTTCTTTCTTTCTTTCTTTCTTTTTCATTAGAAGACCTACTCTGGAGCAATGAGGGGAGAAGCTTGAATTGGAATATAGAAAAAGAGTGGAGATGGGGAATCCAGTGGCATATAAAAAATGTCCCCAACAAGACCTTTAGACCTTAGGGCCAAACATGCCATTATTGGAACCAGCAAGTCCTAGCTCAGAGGAGCTAGTAGAACACTTCCTACAGAATCCTGCCAAGGGAAAACATTTCTGGGATGTGTTTAAGGAAGCAGAGAATTGGTATATACATTGTCTCCTAAGAACCCAACTTACACCAGCTCTAAACAAACTCCCTCTGACTACGAAATCACACTGTCTCGTCTTTTTTAATTAAACAACTCTTCTTCTACTTTTATTCATGCAACTATGTTTTCAGGGAAAGATTTTCCTCTGGGCTGTTTCTCAAAACCAGCAAAAACAAATGTGACTGATTTTCAACAGAGAGATAATTCTGGTGTCAGGGAAAGTACTTTCCCTAAGCTACAGCTGTGCCTCTCTTTGTCACCTGAGATTGCACCGTTTACAATTTGTTCTGATTAGCGTGTGCCTATGTGAAATGCATGTGGGGTACTTCAGAATTCAAACCGATGTAGCAATCAGTATTTCTAATCAAAAGTACTCTCTGCTAGGGTTCCCCACTGCTTGTTACCTTGGGGTTGCTGAATTATTCCAGTTCTATAGTCAAAGTATATGAAGCTAAAAATATTGGCTTGAAAGTCAGCCTTGGATTCGAGTTCTGACCCTGACATTAACTGAATTTGTAAACTACTGTTTTGGGGGGTTTCAGCTTTCTCTCCTGAAAAATGGCAAGATATTAGGTTAGATAATGTCCAGGACTGATCTTTCCAAGTTTAATATTGTAATGGAAACGTTTTTCTCAATGTTAAAACTAATAGGCATACCCATTATAAAAAGCACATTCATTGTTAAGATCATTTGTAGAATAAATATTTTAAATGGGTATATGTAATAATGAATATTGTATGGTTGTATTTAGGAATAACCATTTTTGTGTTCATTTAAAGTGCTAAGGATGGGATCCTTGCTTTTAAAAGCCTAGCTCTCTCCCAAGAGGCATACAAGTGCTTTGCATATAATTAGCTGTAGCTCTAATTCCTGCCTTGTTTGTTAAAGAAGTTACTAAGTACTTTCTCTGGTAAGCATGAGAGCAACTGTCTCCCTCACCTCTTTTTTTCTCTCACTTATCAATGCTGTAAGCTTTGACTCAACTACTCAAATAAAATGGCCTTAGTTCTGGTTGCCCCATGACTAGGAAAAAATACCAAAGAAGTTGGAGCAGTATGAGCTTTCAGAGCTTTCTACTTTTTCTTTCCATATTCATCCAATTATTTTGTTCATAAGAAATTATTTAAATGTCACACTAAGAAGCAATACAAATACATTTGGTAGTTCAAAGCATCGCTTCTTTGTAATTAGGTGATTCAGTCCACAAAGTAGGATCCACTTCAAAATCATTGTCAATTCGGATCTTATCAAGTACAAGTCAGAACAACATTCAGAGATTACAATACATCAAAAAATATATAAAGCAGAGGAAGTGAGTCAAAACAAATCTTTAGACTTTATGTCAATTTGCTGTATAAACCATCTTTAGAAGCTTGAAAACAACTGAAGATTCTTGATGTCAGCTAATTTCCAAACTATATTCATTTAACTCTGCTCTTGCTTTCAAACTAATATTTTAAGTGATGTCAAATTTGTATTTTCAATTATAATTGCACATTGATGCAACTGCTGGTGGTGCACCTTTTTCATTTTCCATATCTACCTTGTGAGAATCTTGTTACTAAGATTTTGAAGTCATTTATTTATTAAATAGAATGCTAAGCTGTCACTAAGAGCTGGTAGTACAGATAGTTGGAATGTTTTCTCTAGGGTCATGTCCCATGGTATGATGGCTACCATAAACACATTCCTTATCAGTCTCCTCTTGCCAAACTTCTGTTGGCACTTCACTCTACTCTTTATTGTCCTGGCCTTGAGATCTACTTAGTGATGTATAATTCATAAATCTCTGACTTATTCTACTCTAAAGGGGAATGAGCTGATACCATTAAAAATGTCTAAGGGAAAGAGTCGGCTAAGATTGAAGAAACTGGAGAACGTGTACCCCAAAATCTGAATAAATAAATAAATAAGGACAGAAATGAAATGTAGAGCAGAACTGAGGATACAGAAGACAGAGACAAATAATGTTAAGCTGTGCTTTCTAAGGAGGAAGTGCCCCTTTTTACCTTTGCAGCTAAGGACTTGGGCTTTTATTGAGCGATTCTGGAAGGTAAAACTCTTACCTAGAAAGGTGAAACTCTTTTTTCCCAATTGAATTTGATGATTTAATGGTCATAAGGTGGCGTGGAGGATAATTTCCAAGGCATTTTAAAGAGAATAATGAGGAGAAAGATGTAAGTAGCTGCTACAAAGATTTTGTGGAAATGGGTTATAGACAAGATCTTCACAATATTTTTCTATGTGTAATAATATAAACATCTTATTTTGCTTCTTCAGAGGTGCAGTAAATAGTCTCTTTTGTTTTGTTTTGTTTTGTTTGTTTAACGAGAACAGGCATGAGACATCCTATTGTCTACTAAATTAAACTTTATATATATATATATATACATTTTTTTTTTTTTTACCCAGCTTTTAGTTTTTCCACTGGCCATTCCTATTATGTTACTGAAGTATAGTTGTGGTCTTCTTCCATAGGACAAAATAAAGTTTATATGTAAAAATGGGAACACTATTTTAAAATTTTTATCATTTGGATACCAAAAAACTGATTTACAGCAGGGAATGGAAATAGGAAACATCTTTTATTTCAATGTTAATCATTTACCATGATATAAACTTTAACAGATAAAATATTTTAAATTTTGCATGAAGAAGGTAAAGAAGAAGGAAAAGAAGGAAAAAGTAATAAAAAAGAAAAAGAAGGATATTGGCCGAGAGTAGTGGCTCAAGCCTGTAATCCCAGCACCTTGTGAGGCTGAAGTGAGAGGATTGCCTGAGCTCAGGTATTCGAGACCAGCCTGAGCAATATGGCAAGACCCTATGTCTACAACAAATAAATAAATAAGTAAATAGTCAGGTGTGGTAGCATTCGCCTGTAGTTCCAGTTACTTGGAAGGCTGAGGCGGATGGATTGCCTGAACCAAGCAGGCCGAGGCTGCGGTGGCCGTGAGCATGCCACTGCACTCCAGCCTGGGCGACAGAATTATAAAGGCAAACATATATATTTAAATATATATTTAATATGTATTTAAGCTCATATTTATTTATATTTAAATATACACACTTAATATATATATTTTAATGCTTTTGAACATCTTAATATCTATTTTACCACCAAAAGAGAGAAGCTTATTTAGATTTTCATGAAATATGATTGAATTTTTATTAAAACCAAAAAATAAAACAACTGAATCAAAAATAAAACATTTATGTACAATAGTAAAATCAAATTGAGAGAAAGTTAAACTACAGTATGTGGGTAACATTATAAGTTAAATATTAGTCAGTTCATAAATGAACTCAACAAAATGAAACCCAACTCTCCCCATATTACATTATTACATAAAAAACTTTTATTCTGTTTTTAATCTCTTTTATGTCTAAAGTAAAATGGGGCCTGCATAAGTTGGGTGGCATTTATGTTATCATAAATAGTTGTAAAATAAATGAAATAGTTCAGGGACATTTGTCACTGTCTCAAGGTATCATAACTTTTTTCCACTTTGGTTTTAAAGGTACATAAAGTGAAAACTAAGCTGAACCATCTGTGTGTGTATGTTTGTGTGTGTGTATGTGGTAGGGGTGTGTGTGTGTGTGTGTGTGTGTGTGTGTGTGTGTGTGTGTATGTTTTAAATCTTAACTTCAATTCCTGATAAAATCAAAGAATCAAATAAAATTCCAAAATGAAGAATATTTCAATCAAGGCAAATAACAATTGCAGAAGCTTCATGATTAGAATGTACTTGGCATATTCTGTGAATGATAAAGAGGCAGGTGTGAATGGATAACAGCAGGCAAAGTGAAAAAGAATGGCAGGAATTGAGATTGATAGATATCCACAACCAGGTCTTACAGGGCCTTGAAAGTAGAACATGATAAAGTTGCTGGAGTTCATCTTTAAAGAGAGGGGAAATCAATGGGACCATACTGAACTGCTCCCTGAGGCTACCACTTTTGGATGTTATGGCATCAACATTTTCATTAAGAGACAGACTCCTACAGAAAATATCAGTGATAGGTCACACTACTAACTATAGAAAGCACAGGTCTAGAGTCCCCATGTAACCCTCAGGCATCTTTTCATCTGTGAAAAAACAAGATAAATTACTTTATCTTAGGTAAATTCTTGTACCGTGGAAATAGAAGGTGTTTTGTTGTTGCTGCAGCTGCTATTGTTATTTTTCTTATTGATACAAAGGATATTTCAACCCTCAACTCTGCATCACTACTTGTGATTCAAATACTATTCATTCATTCATTCAACTATTCAAAAAGCATTTACTGAGCCTTTACCTTTGACGGGTACTGTGCTATGCACTGGGTATACAGAACTGACAAAAACAAGCTTGGCATCTCACATTAGTAACCTAGTCCAGTAGTGGTCCTTAAAAAAAATCTAGGAATCATATGCAAGCTTCCAAATGGTTGATGTCTGCCACCATCTACTTAGAGATAAAACATCTACATACTCAGCTTACAACTGAGTTTTGTATTGATGTGTTTTAAATACTCATCCTGCCTAGCAAGGTTATTTAAATATTGTTTTAATGCCCAAGGAAAGCACATCTTCAGATATCAAGGTACAGTTTCACAAATGAGAAAATGCTAAGCTCAGTGAAAATAAAAATTACATGATAGATTGAAGATTTTCTATTTAGAAACAATGCTTTGAGGAATAGAATGTATGATGCATCAATGGCAAACCAATCTATATTTAAACTACTGTCTTGCTTCCTCGGGAACCCTATTTTCACCATATAAGAGAAGGAGGTTTATTCAGGTGAAAATTTTACCATCAGAAATTTTGTGTGGTGTCTCCTCTTTCAGGATTTATACAGAAATAGGCTATGCTATTTTATTTCATTACTATCATTGCTTATTGTCATTATTTTAACAGATATTGTAGAGGTATAATTGACATATGATAAATTGCAAATATTCAAAATGCACAAACTGATGTTTTGACATAAACATACATGCATGAAACATCAACATAATCAAGATAATAAAGATATCCTTCATACCATCCCCCAAAACGTTTCCTATTCAGCTAGGTCATCCTGCTTTCTGTCCCTTCTCTCTTGTCACATGGAAACCAATAATCTGATTTCTGTTTACTGCATTTTCTAGAAATTCATATAAATGAACACATTTTTGTCTGGCTTGTTTTATTCAGCACACTTATTTTCAGATTTATTTTGTGTTATGGATATCAAAGTTTATTTTCATTTGTTTCTGCATCATATTTCAATTTATGGATATCTTACAACTTGTTTATTCATTTACTTTATAAGTACTTCTTAGCTGCTTCCCAATTTTCATTATCTTTTAATTTATTCTTTGGTTTACGGGTTATTTAAAAGTGTATTATTTCATTTTCAAATATTTGGAAATTTTTCCAGATATTTTTCTGTTAATGATTTCAAATTTAATTTTATTGTGATAAGAGAACATGCATTGCACGACTTGAAACCTTTCAAATTTATAGAAACTTATTTTATGGTTCAGATGTGGTTTCAATTGGTAAATGTTCTGTATGCACTTAAAAATAATGTACTTTCTACTGTTGTCACGTGAAGGGTTTTTAAATGTCAACTAGGCAATTTGGTTGCTATGTTGTTTATGTCTTCAATAAACGTACTGATTTTTTTTTTTTTGTCTACTTAATCTATTGAATTTTGAGGACTTCTCAATTTCCCTTACAGTTCTATCTGTTCTTGTTTCATGTGCTATGATGTTCTGGTTTTAGGTACACAAAAATTTAATATTAATATATTTTTGGTGAATATGCCCCTTTATCATTATGAAATGATGCCTTATATTTCTGGTAATATTCTTTGCTCTGAAATCTACTACATCTGATTTAATATAGTCATTATAGTTTTCTTTTGGTTACTGTTAGCATGGAATACTCTTTCTCATAATTTTATTTTTAATCTATTTTTGTCTTTGTTTTTAAAACATATGTTTTGTCAGCAGCATAAAGTTGGACTTTGTTTCTCATCCAGCATGTGAGTCTCTTCTTTTTAATGTGATGATTAATATTATAGGGTTTTAAACTACCATTTTTATGTAGTTTCATATAGAAATAGGCCATGAAAGTTTGTTCACTTTGAGGAATTTGATTATTATGTGCCTTGCTATAGTGTTTTTCACGTTTCTTATGACTGCTTTTTAAAATTTATTTTATTTTGCTTGAATCTGTGAGTCTATAGGTTTAATTAAATTTGTGGATAAATGGTCATTATTCCTTCTAAATATTTTTTCTTTTCCTCTTTCTCCTCTCCTTTTGGTCTCCAATTACATAAGTGTTCATCTGTTTGAAATTGCCTTGCTTTTCACTGATGCTGTGCTTATTCTATGTCTTCAAGTTCACCAATATTTTTTCTGCAATGTCTGTTTTGCAATTAATTTCATACAATGTTTTTCATCTTAGATTTTATGGTTTTTATGTCTAAAAGTTTGATATAGATTGTAAAAACATTTTCCATTTCTTTACTTAATATTTCAATCTTTCTTCTACCTCCTTCAACATATAAAATCGTTATAAAAGTTGTTTAAATATCCTTCTTTACTAACTCTATCATCTGAGTCATTCCTGTTTTGGTTTTCATTGAATAACTGTTTTCTCCTCATTATAAGTAATATTTCTTACTTATTTGCATGGATTGAAATTTTTGATTAGCTGCCAGATATTGTGATTTACCTTGTTGCACATTCAATATTTTTGATTATTATAAATAGTCTTATTCTGGAAATTGTGAAGTTACTTGGAAAAAATTTCATCCATATGAGACTGGATTTAAGGATTTTTAAGCATTGCCAGAGCAGCATTAAGTTTACCAGTATGGAGTGTTGATCTATCATTGAGACCTTCTGATTACTCTAACCAATACCCCATAAATTACAGTTTCTCATCCCCATTCCCCTTCTAGTATAGTAGGAACAGAAACTAGTCTGACTCTCAGCTCTATCTCCCCAACTCAGAAAGACGGTGGGCTTTGTCTGAGTTTCCTCTCCCTGATCTGTGTCTTAGAAACTCACTTTAAGCGGTAACACCATTTGTTTCCTTCCCTCAGGAATAATTCCATCTGTCTTTCACATCCAGTGTCTTGAAATCTTGTTACTTTTTTTTTTTTTTTTTTTTTTGCTTAGTTTTTAAAACTCTTTCAGGGCATGCTATTTTTTATATTTAAATACCATACACTATTTATGATCTTTAAATATCTATGTTATGACATTTGAAAACTGCTTTTTATAAAATAAATAACTGTCAATAACTAAACCACAAATCAGATTTTAACAAAAATAATAATGGCTTGCAATTTCTTTAACAATTGAAACTATAAACCAAAAAGTCTTATTTTCATATGTACTTTTAAATTTTTAATTCTATGAAAATTTTTTTTATGATTTTATTAATTAATTCCTGATTGTATAATAGTGACTCATTTCATTTTGTGGAAAATTTTATGTGTGACTTTGAAAATCTTATATAAGTTAAGCATTTCTTCTAGGTATGAAACTTCATGGCCTCCAAGATAGCATGTGGGTTTAGGCTCTTTCCTAAAGCATTTCTTCATTGTTTGGTTTGAGCATTTGAAGGGTAAGCTGCTGAAAATTACCAGAACTGCCAGATTCTTGTTGCCTGGCAACAGGTATTAGTAGGACAGAAAGTTCCAGCTCTGTCTCCTTAGAAATTCCACTTTAAAGAGGAAAAGCTCACATAGAAAGAGAAAAACTTTTAATAAAGTTATTGGTGAACATAACACTATTTAATATAATTCTGTGTGCTTCGCACACATAAATTCCAGGAATTATCAATAGATGTTGTGTCTTCGTGTATTAATGCTATCCTAGGCATTAAAGAGAGAAAAAAATAGATCAGACACCCTGTCTTTCAGGAGCTTACAATCTAACACAAAGCTTTTGCAATCCTGTGATAGTGTCCTCATGAACATGCTATCATTTTAAAATTACAGATGCTCTTTTAAATAGGTTATTTATTTTACTTAATAGATTTTCATATTTGCTCACTTCAAACATCACTGGCAGATGCTCCCATCCTCAAAACCAAATTGTCTGCATGTATATCAGTACCTCCATTTATCAGTTGATTTTGATCTGCACAGACCTAGTATAGAAATATGTGTATATATTCATGGCAAAAGTTGTACTGAATCATTTAGATAGTCTCATTTACCATAGCTCAGTCCATTAATGATTGTGAATCACAAGGGACCAGAGAGCTTTCCTCATAAGTTCAAGATTCTCCTAGCGATCTGCCTTCTTAACATTTGAACTTGAATGTCTCAAAGTCAACTTGAACCCAGTGCAATCAGAACCAAATACATGGTATTAATCTTTAAACCTGATAGTCTCAAATGATAGGCAGTTCCATCTACTCGTATTCTTACTAGAAGCCAGTAAACTGAGAATCATTTTGGATTAACACTCTCTTTTAACCTTCAAGTATAAATCATACCATCAAGCCATTTCAAACTGACTTTGGCAATATCTGCTGCCACTCTTTATTTCCATGCTCATGTTATCACATCCCTGTTTTTTCACATTCACTTTTTATCCCCTCCAATCTGTTCTCCACACTTCAGTCAGAGCAATCATTTAAAAAAAGGTAATCATGTAGCTCCACATACACCATATGGTTAAAACAATTCTGCTTCTATTGATTTTAGGATTAAAAAAAAAATCTTTGCCATGGCCTATAAGGCCAGTTGAAAATTCTGCCTTTAACATTCTATTGTTATTTTATGCTCAAGCCACACCAAACATCCTTTAATTTCTCAAATTAGTCTTATTTCACAAACTTTTGAATAGGCTCTTTCCTCTGTTCATAGCTTGCTTTTCCATAACTAATCCCTACTCCATATAATTAATTTTTAAGATTACTACACATCCTGAGATCTCAGTGCAATGGTCATTTCCTCAAGAAAGCATTCATTTCTCCCCCAAACTTGTCTAAGACTTGCTATTATGTTTTTTCATGGTACATTGGACTTTTGTCCATAGTACTTTTCACAGTTGCAAATTTTACAAAATTTGTGTTATTAAAGTTCTCTTATTTTCTAAATGAGCATACAAGCTCCAAAGGGAAAGAAACTATGTATGCCAGGGAGAATTAGAGACAACCCAGCAGTAACTTACATAGACTAATGAGTAAGTACCAAAGATAAAGGACTCTCATTGGATGCCTCTGTTACAGATGCTACAAGGAAAAGATGCCACCCCACCAGCACTCAGTGGCTTGGTAATAAGGTTACTCCCGAATATAAACACAGACCTGGGGAATTGGAAAGAAAGCCTTGAATTGACTGAGATTAGGTTTCTGTAACTGGTGAAATGGGGCTTTAAAAGAGAAACTAAGTAGATTTATGAAAAAGTTGAGAGAGAGAAATTTCTTACAAACTCTAATTTATAAAGCCTGAAATTCACATCTATGTGTTTTGGTTATAGACATGAACAAAAACAATAAAACGCTTAATCATGTAAGATACAAAGGAAAAATAAAGTAAGGTATCAAATCTTATACTTTGTATCCTTCTACCCCTTTTCAGTTCTTCCTTTCTAAGTACCAGAGGAAAGAAAAAAAAAAATAGCTGGAATTGACACATAATGCTTTATCATCTTGTAACTGGAGTTTCACTAATTCCTGGTTAGGGAAATGGCAAATGCAGACTTTCAGCTCTGATTCCCTCTTATGCTGTTTGATGAGGCCCCTGCTGTATTTAGTTATGTAAATACTGTTATTATTAAGTCAATTGTAGCTGTGTTTTCATAAATTCAAACACGATACCTTTATTACAGGCATCTTTAGAGTAGTTTGTTCCTTGGTGTTACTGTTATTTATGTAAAACAACAAAAAAATTATATGAGGCAGAGGGGAACAGAGGGGAAATCTTGTAAAATATCAGGTTGGCTGGGCATGGTAGCTCATGCCTATAATCCCAGCACTTTGGGAAGCTGAGGCAGGAGGTACACCTGAGCTCATGAGTTCGAGACCAGCCTAGGCAACATAGTGAGATTTCATCTCTACAAAAAAATAAAATAAAACAATTAGCTGGGAGTTGGCATGCTCTTGTACTCTTAGCTACTCAGGAGGTTGAGGTGAGAGGGTCAATTGAGCCCAGGAGTTTGAGGCTGCGGTGAGCCATGATTGTGCCACTGCACTCCAGCCTGGATGACAGAGGAAGACCTCACTCAAAATAAATAAATAAATAAAATATCAAGTTCACAGTAATTACTTATGACTTTCAAGTCAAATTAAAACGTAAGTTTAAAAAATTCAGAATTGCTTTCTGATAAAGGTCTATTAGATAACAGGCACAATTCACTGAGGTCATTTATTCCTCTTGTGATACTTTAGAAAAGGACACATTGTTCTAAAATTTCCCCTATTTCTTTGTAGTTTGCCTATTATAATTATAGGGAAAATTGTAGCTACTTTTTTTAGCTCAGTTTTGATAACTGGTAATTCAGGTATGACTATTCTTAGCACTCATTAATTTAACAAATATTTATAGAACACCTCTTCTGTGTCAGACATTGACTACAACCTGAGGATACAATGGTGAGAAGAAAACTCAGAATAAAAATAAAGGGTTATATAATGGTAAAGTCATATGTGTTGTATATCTGTGTTATTGGCCTGAGATTCTTACCTCTCATAAAGTTGATGTGAATTTGAAATTGCTGTCTCTGTCTGCAACATGAACTGATTAAAAGTCTAGACTCAGGCACATTGATCTTTAGGGAACAACTGAAATATGTGGGGGAAAAGGTCTACAGGGCTAGGCACAGTGAATCGCACCTGTCATCCCAGCACTTTGGGAGGCCAAGGTAGGAAGATTGGTTGAGCCCAGAGTTTGAGACCAACCTGGGCAACTTAGTGAGATCTCGTCTCTACAATAAATCCAAAAATTAGCTGGGTGAGATGGCACGTGCCTGCAGACCCAGCTACTCAGGAGACTGAGACAGAAGGATCGCCTGAGCCCAGGAGGTCAAGGTTGCAATGAGCTGTGACTGTGCTGCTGCACTCTGGCTTGGGGGACAGGACAGTAGGAGACTTCAACTCAAAAAAAAAAAAAAAAGAAGAAGAAGAGCTACAAAAATGATAAGGAGCTTTAAACATTACTGATGATTTCAGAGATTTCAGTAGATTGATATGAGACTGACTTTAAAAGAATAATACAGAATGCTCTCCACTCCCTCAGGCAGACAGCCACGGTCTATTAGATTTTGAAAGCTAGATTTAAATTTCTAGCTCCCAGGAGAATAACTAAAAATGGAACATGCGAATTCATTTTGAGGTCTCTATCTTGGACTTTCAATTAAAAAACAATACAATAAGCCGGGCTCGGTGGCTCAGCCTGTAATCCCGTGCCTTTGGGAGGCTGAGGTGAGTGGATTGCCTGAGCCCGCGGGTTCGAGACCCGCCTTGACAGGCGAAACCTCATCTCTACAATAAATCAAAAAATCAGCCGGGCATGGTAGCGCGCGCCTGTAGTTCCGGCTACTCGGAAGGCTGAGGCGGAAGGATCGCCGGAGCCCAGCAGGTCGAGTCTGCGGTGGTCGGGAGCGGCCACTGCACTCCAGTCTGGGCGACAGAGTGAGACTCCAACCCAAAACAACAACAACAAAAAAAACATATGATCAACAGCCTTTGCCCCAGCCTGTACCTGGAAAGACCCAGGACCCCTGCCAGGCCATCGATCATGAGGCTATCAAGCTCTGGGAGGCTGGTGATTCATGTCATGGAAATTGTCTCCCTGGATCTGAAAGGCTATGCCCTTTGGCAGAGCCATTAGATTAATGGGGTTGGGGACTTTGAGGATGTCTGAGTTCTAGCCCTTACTTGAGGGTGCCTCCTGGTGTTTCCACCTCCTCCCAACAAGTCCACATTCTGTTTGTTTGAGTCAGAGTCTCGACAGCCTCAAATTCCTGGGCTCAGGTGATCCTTCTGCCTCAGCCTTTCCAGTAGCTGGGACTACAGGTACACACTGCTATACCAGCGGTAGAGACAAGGTCTCATTATGTTGCTCAGACTGGTCTCAAACTCCTGGGCATAAGCAACCCTCCTGCCTTGGCCTCCCAGAGTGATGGGATGACAGACTTGAGCCTGGCCTCACATTCTGATTCAGAGGAAAAGAAGAAGGTACAGCTGGCGGGGCGCAGTGGCTCACACCTCTAATCCCAGTACTTTGGAAAGCCGAGGCGAGAGGATTGCCTGAGACCATGAGTTTGAGACCCGCCTGGGCAAATTGGCGAGACCTCGTCTCTACAATAAATAAAAAAATTAGCCAGGTGTGGTGGCGTGTGCCTGTAGTTCCAGCTATTTGGAAGGCTGAGACAGAAGGGTAGCCTGAACCCAGCAGGTTGAGGCTGCAGTGGCTGTAAGCGTACTACTGCCCTCCAGCCTGGGCAGCAGAGTGGGCAGAGGGAGGCTCCGACTCAAAAAAAAAAAAAAGAAGGTACAGCTAAACCTGGGGGGTGAGAAATACTTTTTTTTTTTATTTTTTATTTTTATTTTTTTTTGAGTTGGAGTCTCACTCTGTCGCCCAGGCCCACAAAGCAGAAGCACTTCTTCCACCCGGACGAAGCCTGCTGCCCGACAACTTCCTGAATTGCCACCTGATGCAGCCC
>CAUYQG010070985.1:0-26177 GCA_963574415.1 Tarsius wallacei | reverse complement strand
GGAGTCTGAAAAGGTGCATGGCAGTATTTTAACCTTGTGATAACCTTGTTTATGCTTGATTTATGACTGAGTGTGTGGTCAATCTTAGAGTACGTTCCATGTGGCGATGAGTAGAGTGTACATTCTGTGGTTCTTGGATGGAGTGTTCTGTAGGTATCTATTAAGTCCATTTGGTCAAGCAACAAATTGAGGTTCTGGATATCTTTGTTGATTTTTTTTGCCTCGGTGATCTATCTAGGGTTTTTAGTGGGGTATTTAAGTCTCTAGCTATGATAGTATTAGAGTCACTTTTTTTTTTTTTTTGGTTTACTTAGTAGTTGCTTTATAAAAGCTACTGCTCCTGTTTTGGGTTCATACATGTTTAGGATGGATATTTCTTGTTGATGGATAAAACTTTTATTGGTATGCTGTATCCTTTTGTATTTTTTTGTATTTTTTTAAAATATTTGATAGCTTAAAGATTGTTTTGCCTGATATTGAGATCATGACTCCTACCTTCTTTTGTGATCCGTTCACCTGGAAACTTGTTTTCCATCCTCTTACTTTGAGTCTGTGGGCATCCATTGTGGTGAGATGAATTTCCTACAGACAGAATGTTACTGGGTCATGGCTTTTTATCCATCCTGTGTCTTTTTGGTGATGCATTTAATCCATTCATGTTTAGGCTGATTATTGAAATGTGAGAGTTTCTCCCTGTCATAATGTTCTTGTAAGGCTGTTTTGCTATCATTTAGCTTTTGTGTTCATATATATGTGTGTTATTTTCTGAGGGTATGCTATATGTTCTGCTGCTTTTGAATTTTTGTGATCTTGTGAAGTATATGGTCTTTCTTTTGTTTCTTTTTTCCTCTGCGCACAGCACCTTCTTCAGCTTCTCCTGTAGAGCTGGTCTCAAAGCATCATATTCTCTAAGGACTGGATGGATTTGAATTCTCCCTCACTGGGTAGAAAATTCTTGGCTGAAATTGTTTATCTGTGAGAACAATAAAGATTGGGGTCCAATTCCTTCTGACCAGTAGTGTTTCTGCAGATAAATCTGCAGCAATTCTGATTGGTATCCCCTGGTGAGTAGTCTGACCTTTTTCCCTTGCTTCCTTTAGGATTTTTTTCTTTTCTACCTACTTTGTGTAGGTGAATTGCTATGTGTCTAGAGGTGGGTCTTCCCATAAAATGTTTTGCAGGACTTCTGAATATCTTGTGCTTGTTTAGTCATATCTCTGGCAAGATGAGGAAAGATTTTCTTGAATGACCTCATGGAATGTTTGCTCCAGGATATTTTCTGTTTCTCTTTCTATTTCAGTTATTCTGATCAGACATAGTTTTCCTTTCTTGATAAAATCACACATCTCTTTGTTCTTTCTCTGTTTTTTTTTTAATGCTTTTTCTTTCTTTTTTCTTTTATGTCTCTTTTTTCCTCTTTTTCTCTCTTCCTCCGACTTTCTCTTTTTTCTCTCTTTTCACTCTTATACCTTGTCTTGGACTCAGGGACTATGCAAGCATACCCACTATAGGGTCATATTATGCAGAGACAAACAGCAAATCCCAGTTGGCCTATTCACTAGATAGCAAACATTATGACCTGCCAATACATTCAGAATCCTTGCAGAACCCCCACCCTCACTCCCTAGTAAGTGTTCAGATTTGTATAGAGACAGCGCAACACCCCACCCCCCAGCTCTACTTTATAATTGAACAAACCCGGAGCCCCGGCTCAAGGAAGGACAAAAGGTAGAGCAAATATCAGAAGTGACTGTTTCTCCATTTTCCACTCAGCAATAGAAGTAAAGAGAAAAATAAGAGAACTATTACAAATGAGGAAAAACCATGAAAAACTGCCAGTAACCATCAGAATCCCAGTAAAGAGTCAGTACTAGAAAGAACTACTAGGACACAAACAATGGCTATCTCCCAGAATGACAGTACCCAAAGGTACTTACAGAGATCAGAATTGTTGGATAGAATGAATAAAAATCAAGAAATGCAAGGGCTGAAACTAAATGAATTTGCAACAGAGCTAGACAGGCTCAAGAAAGTGTACTTAGAAATAACAGAAATAAAGAACTCCATCCAAGAAAAAAATAACAAACTGACAAGCATGGAAAGCAATTGACCAAGCAGAAGAAAGACTCAGAGCTGGAAAACCAAAATATGGAATTAATCCAATCTATTAAAAATATAGAAAAAAAAACTTAGGAAGAAAGAGAAACTCTGTAAGAGATGTGTGATTTTATCAAGAAACCAACCCTATGTCTGACTGGAATCGCTGAAATAGAGAAGTGGAAAACACATTGGCACAAATATTCCATGAGATCATTTAAGGAAACTTCTCTCATCTGACCAGAGAAATGACTACACAAGTACAAGAGATTTAGAGAACACTACAAGACATCTTATGAGAAGACCAATCCCTCAACACATAGTAATTTGCCTACACAAAGTAGGTATAAAAGATAAAATCCTAAAGGCAGCCCAGGAAAAAGGTCAGACTGCTTACTGGGGGAGACCAATCAGAATTGCTGCAGACTTATCTGTAGAAACACTACAGGCTGGAAGGAATCTTTAATGTTCTCAAAGACAAACAATTTCAACCAAGAATTTCCTACCCAGCCATGCTAAGCTTCATAAGCAACACAGAATTAAAATCCTTCCCAGACATTCAATTCCTAAGAGAATATGCTGCTTCAAGACCAGCTCTATAGGAGATGCTTAACAAGGTACTGTGCACAGAAGAAAAAAGAAACTAAAGAAAGATCATATAATTCACAAGATCACAGAGAAGCAACAGAACACACAGCATACCTGTAAAAATGAAATCACACACACATATGTGAACACAGAGCTAAATGAAAACAAAACAACCTTATAAGAGCATGCTGTCAGGTATAAACGCTCACATTTCAAAAATCAGCTTGAACATGAATGAACTAAATGCACCACTGAAAAGATATAGAATGGCAACAGAGCTAGACAGGCTCAAGAAAGTGTACTTAGAAATAACAGAAATAAAGAACTCCATCCAAGAAAAAAATAACAAACTGACAAGCATTAAAAAAAAAACAGAGAAAGAACAAAGAGAAATAGAAGAAGGAAAGAAAAGAGCAAACTAACCAACAAACAAAGCAACCAAATGAGATAATCAAACAAACCAATATCCTCCCAAAATATAAAAAAACAACAAAAGTTGATAAAGAATTCTCAGCTTTAGTATGTCTCTTTGAGAGGGAGGGCTCCCTCTTGTGACGGGTGCTGTGACTGCAGGGCTGTTACTGCAGGTTCCCTATTCACTGTTGGAACTTAAGATGTTAGAATCTTCACCCCCTACTGCCTGCAATTAGTAGCCAATGCTCACGTATGAGGAAGAGGGCTAAAATAACTTGACACAGTGTCTCTCAGGATCTCACCCCCTTCCTTCCTCTCCCAGCTTTGTCACAGTTCCCAAGTCATCCAGTTCACAGCAAGGGAATGGGGCCTTCTGTCTCTGCTCTGCCCTCCCGATCTTTTTCAGTTGTTGCTAGGGGTGAGTCAGTTAGGCACTCACCAGCCTTCTTCTCCAGTAGTTCTGCTGTCTGTGTCTATCTTCCAGCAGCTGGCTCAGGGTGGAGGGTGGATCATCTGGGGTTTCACATCTGCCATTACCTGCCAGGGCTTGTGCACTGGGGTCAATGTTCTCTGCAGTCACAAAGAGCAGCCCCAATGCAACTCAGAGCTAGTGCCTGGTCTCAAGATGCAGTTCTGTTGTCTGCAGAGGCTGCCCTGGAGCATTTCTCTGCCCAGGCATTAGAGAGTCTGGTCAGCTTATCTGCCAATTGCTGTTCCTGCCACCAATAGGGCCAATAGCCCTCTCCAGCAATTACCACCGTCTCTGGATCTTGAGACCCAGTAACAAGGCTCTGGAGCCCAGCCCAGGCTCGAGGTGGCTTCTCCCTGCAGTTTCCTCAGGACTCTGCCTCTGGCTCATTCACTGCATTCCCTCTGCGGCCCTCACTTCCAGCATTCAGCCCAGCGCTGTGGTTTGGTGTCAGCAGTAACTCCAGCCATTTTTCCCAGGAAGACCTCTGCTGATTTTAGAAAATGGCACTCAACTTCCATGCTTCAGGAAGCACTAGGATCCAAGCAGAGCAGCTGTGGCACCAGTGGCTTCACTAGGAAGGCACTGGCTACTTGCTCTCGAGTCCCCACTCAGTCAACCTCTCACACTCCTGCTTACACACAGAAACACACACAGAATTGTCCATATAGTCACTCACACACATAGCGACTCATGCAGTCTAACTGGTTATGCCACCCTTATCTTGTTTTCTTCTGACAGTTTTATGGTCTTACATTTATATTTATGATCAGGATGTACTTCAAGATGGCTGACTAGCTCCACTTGATACTCACCACTTCCACAAAGAATAACAGAAGCAGCAAGTAGACAGCCACACTTCAAACAGATAATCTAAGAACACTGGAATTCAATAGAGGAGTGACAGAAAACATAGCAAAAAACAAGAGAGAAGTGAGACAGCTGCTTAACCAGGATCAGCTAGAAGCTGGAGTGTCTCCTCATTTCAAGGAAGGGCAAATGAGAGATCCTCAGTGGTCCACATTCCCATCATTGACTCCTATAAATCCCCATCAAGGGAGAGTCCCTTGACCCTCATGCACCCTAAGACTAACAGGGAGTTACCTGAGGACCATGCAGTGGTATTGCTCCAGAGAGGGAGCTCTTGCTGGTCCAACAAACCCACAAGTACTGAGCAGTCACAGCAAGATGCTATTTAGAAAGCCCAGCCCCCACAAGACTGTATCCTGCCCTGGGCTCCAGAAGCTGCCACCAGGGCCACAACATGAGCTGCTGACAGCAAACTCACTCCTCCAGCAGAGGGATAACATGCATTTTTATGCACCCTGAGCACAGACTCCACTATCCACAGCCACTATTGTTGTGGGCTCCTGCCACCAAGGCCATAGTATGAGTGAAGTGCACTCCCCCCAGCTACCTGTCTATGGCAGCTTCTACCATAAGAAACCACACCTTCCCAGTAACAGTGCCCCAGCACAGCTCCTGCAGCTACCACCTGAGCATTCTGCCAGCAGTTTTGAAATTACCCCACCCCTACCAACCATAGCCAGTGCATAAATCACCAGGAGACCAGAGGACAGATTTTTTTAGCCCAGTTTCATCCCCCCATCCAGTACTCAAGCCTGCCATACATCTGAGGCCAGGGATCATCCAACTCAGCTCACCACCATTGGGATCCTAATATTGGACCCATCCTACCTGCTGCTACTACTATCACTCACCTATACACACTACCCACAAGCCTTGGAAGCGGCCCACCCAGCCCATTGCAATCACTGGCAACACCAGTGCAACTGCTTTGGGCCCAGAGGTTTTCCCATGACTGCTATTACTATCACCTACACCATGCCTGCTATCCAGGAGCCCAGCCATCAATTCCACTGCTGCCATTCCCAGAACCTAAAAAAGGCATCTGGAGGTTCAAGAATTGGCCTACCTGAACCTGCTAACACCAGTACCAACATATACCATTCTGGAGGCCCAAAGACAGATATGCATGGCCTACTACCACTGCCAACTACTGGAGCCCAATGACTGGCCCACCTGGTATCCAAGTATGCAGTAAAAGTTCACCACAGCTTTTACTATCAACTGTATCCTAAGCTCCTGAGGAAATTACAGACATCACTAACCCTGTTTAAAGCTGAAGAAATCATATCTACCAATATTTAAAGCCAACATCATAGATACATCTTCAAGAAATAATCCTCCGCTATGAAACAAAATTCAAAAAATTGAAAGAACAGTTATACCCAATGTGCAAATATCAATGTAAGGACACAAGAAACATGAAAAATCAAGGAACTATTACACTTCCAAAGGAAGATAATAATTGTCCAGCAACAGGATCTGATTTAAAAATTGGAACGTCATGATAAAAGAATGTAAAATATTGATATATTGATTTTTAAGAAGTTCTGTGAGATACAAAAAAATAGGAAAGTAATGCAAAGAAATTAGAAAAATAATTCAGGATATGAATGAGAAATTCACCAAAGAGACAGATGTCATTAAAAAAAAAAACACAAACAGAAATTGTGGAACCGAAGAATCCATTGAATAAAATACAAAAGACACTTAAAAGCTTCAACAATAGGCTAACTCAAGCAGAAGAATTTCAGAATTTGATGACATGCCTTTTGAATTACTCCCATTAAACAAAACATTTTTTTAAAGGACTAGAAAAGAACTAGCAAGTTCTACATGACATTTGGGACACTATAAAGTGAACACATATTCACATTTTTGGTGTGCCAGAACGCAAAGAACAAATGAAGGGGTTAGAAAACCTATTTCATTACATTTATTTTATTAAATTTAAAATAATAGATGAAAAATTTCCATATCTAAGAAGAGATTTAGACATCCAGTTATAGGAAGCTCAGAGATGCCCAAATAGATACATTTCAAAAGGTCTTCTCCATAGCACATTATAGTCACATTGTGAAAAGTCAAAGACAAAGAGATAACTCTAAAAATAGCAGGAAAAAAGTGTCTAGTCATCATAAAGTAGCACCCATCAGACTAACAGTGGATTTCTCAACAGAAGCCTTATAGGCCAAGAGATAATAGGAAGATATTTTCAAGGTGCTAAAAGTAAAGAAAAAAAAGAAAACAGAAAAAAATTGCCAATCAAATATACTACACACAACAAAGTTATTCTTTGTAAATGAGAAAGAAATTTTTTAAGGGAATTCATCACCACTAGACCAGCTCTACAAGAAATGTTAAGGGAGTCCTTCACCCAGAAGTGAGAGAATGATATCTACCATTGTGAAAACACAAAAATATAAAACCAACTGGTAGAGCAAACACAAAAACAAGGAAGGAAAGAGATTCAAATGTTAAAATTGCAGAAAACTACCAAACCACAGTGATAAATAATGAGAGTAAAAGAGGAGCAAAGAATATACAAAACAATAAATTATTAAAATGTCAGAAATAAGCCCTGATATATCAGTAATAACCTTGAATGTAAACAGATTTGACATTCCATTTAAAAGATATAGACAGGTTGAATGAATAAAAAAAATGACCCAACTATATGTTACCTACAAGAAACTCTTCCTGCCTGTAAAGTTACATATATACTGAAAATTAAGGTATGGAAAAGATAAGTACATTCAAATCAAAACCAGAAGAGAACAAGAGTAACTTATATCAGATAAATTGGACTTTAACTCAAAAATAGTAGAAAAAATAAAAAAGACAAAGAAGGTCATTATATAATGATAAAGGGATCAATTAAGCAAGAGGATATAGGTATTCTAAACATATATGAACCCAATATCAGAGCACCCAGATATAAAAAGCTAATATTCTTAGGTCTAAAGAAAGAGATATAGACTCCAATACAACAATAGTTGGTGATGGGGACTTCCATACCCACTCTCAATATTAGACAGATCACCCAGACAGAAAATTAACAAGAAACATTGGATTGAAACTGCATGTTAGACCGAATGGACCTAACAGACATCTGTGGAATATTTTATCCAACAGCTGCAGAATACATTCTTCTTTTCAGCACATGTAACATTATCCAGGACAGATCATACGTTAGGGCACAAAAGAAGTCTCAACAATTTTTTAATAATTGAAATCATGTTAAATATCTTTTTATACCACTAGAATAAAACTAGAATTCCATAGAAAAGGAACTTTGGAAACTGTACAAATACATGGAAATTAAACAATATATTCCTTAATGAACATTAGACCAAGGAGGAAATTAAGAAGAAATTTTTAAAAATTCTTGAAATAAATGAAAATGAAAACACAACATACCAAAACTTGTAAGATACAGCAAAATCAGTGCTAATAGGTAATTTATAGCAACAAATGCCTACATTGACAAAATACAGAGATTTTTAAAAAATCCAACAATACACCTCAATGAACCAATCCCAAAATTAGTAGGAAAGAGAATAAAGATTAGAGCAGAACTAAAACAAAACAGAGATTAAAAAAAGAAAAAGAAATACAAAGGATCAACAAATCAAAAGTTTTGTTTTTTTAAAGATAAAATTAATAAACCACTTGGTTGACTAACCAAGAAAAAAGAGAAAAGACCTAAATAAACAAAATCAGAAATAAAAAAGGAGATATTTCAACTGATACAACAGCAATACAAGAGATAATCAGACTATTATAAATGACTATATGCTAACAAAGTGGAAAAATCTAGAGGGAATGGATAAATTCCTGGGCACACATAACCTAACAAGACTGAACCAGGAACAAATAGAAAACCTATTCAGACCAAAATAAATAATGAGATTGAATCAGTAACAGAAAGTTTTGTGACAAACAAGAGTCCAGGACTTAATGGATTCACTACTGAATTCTACCAAATTGTCAAGAAAGAACCAACACCAGTTCTCCTCAAGCTATTCCAAAAAATTAGAGAAAGGAGTTTTCCCTATCTCATTCTGTGAGGCCAACATTACCCTGATACCCAAACCAGACAAGGATACAACAACAAAAAAGAAAATGATAGGCCAATATTTCTAATGGACATTGATACAAAAGTCCTCAACAAAATACTAGTAAACCAAATTTAACTGCACATTAAAACAACATACCGTGATCAGATGGGATGTATCCCAGAGATGCAAGGATGGTTCAACGTACACAAATCAATAAACATGATATGTGTCTCCAACAGAATGAAGAACAAAACCATGTGAACATCTCAGAAGACACAGAAAAAAGCATTTGATAAAATTCATGATAAAGAGGGATCTTCTTTGTAGGTGATAGGATCTTATATCTGGAAAACCCTAAAAACTCCACCCAAAACTCTTAGATCTGATGAATAAATTTAGTAAAGTTTCAGGATATAAAATCAACTTACAAAAATCAGTGGCATTTCTATACACCAATAATGAACTAGCTGGGAAATAAATGAAGAAGGCAATCCTTTTTACAACAACTATGAAAAAATACCTGGAAATAAATTTAACAAAGGAGGTTAAGGACCTATACAAGGAAAACTATAACACACTGATGAAAGAAATTGAAGAGAACACAAACAAATGGAAAGACATTTCATTTTCATGGAATGAAAATAAATAAAATGAGCATACAATCATTATCAAAACACCAATATCATTTTTCACAGAATTAGACAAAACAATTCTAAAATTTGTGTGGAACCAAAAGAGTCTGACTAGCCAAAGCAATCCTGAGCAAAAAGAACAAAGCTAGAGTCATCACATAACCTGACTTCAAAATATATTACAAGGCTACAGTAGCCAAAAGAGCATGGTATTGGTATAAAGATAGGCATATAGACCAATGGAACAGAAAAGAGAATGAAGAAATAAATCCACATACTTACAGCTAAATGATTTTCAACAAAGGTGTCAAGGACATGTGTTGAAAAATGGACTCTCTCTTCAATAAATAGTACCAGGAAAATGGAATATTTATAAGCAGAGGCATGAAACTAGACCCCTGTTTCTTACCATATACAAATATCAACTTATGATATTTAGGATTAAAGACACAACAGTAAGACCTAAAGCTAAAAATCTGCTAGAGGAAAACATAGGGGAAACACTTTAGGACATTGATATAGTCAAACATTTGATGATTAAGAGCACAAAAGCACATGTAATAAAAACAAAAATAGACGAATGGAACTATATTAAACTAAAACTAAAAATCTTCTGCACAGCAAAAAAAAATTTATATGTATATCTCACCCCAGTTAGAATGGCTATTATTAAAAAGATAAAAAAATAACAGATGGTGATGAGGATGCAAAGAAAAGGAAATTCTTATACACTGTTGGTGGTAATGTAAATTAGTACAACCACTGTGAAAAAAAGTATGGAGATTTCTCAAAAAACTAAAAATAGAACTACCATATGATTCATTCCACTACTGGATATTTATCCACAGGAAAAGAAATCAGTATCAATGGGATACCTACACTCACATGTTTATTGCAGTACTACTCACAAAGGAAAAGATATGGAATCAACCTAAGTGTCCACTGATGGATAAGCAGATAATGAAAATGTGGTATATATACACAGTGGAATACTATTCTGCCATAAAAAAATAAGTATGCCATTTGTAGCAACATGTATAGAACTAGAGGTTATTATGTTAAATAAAATAAGCTAGGCAGAAAAAGGCAAATATTACATGTTCTCATATGTGAAAGTAAAATATAGGTGATCTCATGGAGGCAGAGTCAAATGATAGATCTCAGAAGTTGGACAGAGTATGTGGGTGGAAAGGGAGATGAAAACAAGATGGTTTTGGGGTACAAACATATAGTTAGATGGAAGGTATAAGTTCTAATATTGGCATCAGGTCAGGGTAAGTATAGTTAACAATGATATATTGTATATTTCAAAGTATCTAGAAGAGAGTTAGAAATGTTCCCAACATATAGAAATGATAACTACTCAAGACGATGGATACCACAAATACTCTGACTTGATCATGCACATTCTATGCTTGTAATAAAATGTCACATGCATGCTATAAATATGTAAAATATTATGTATTGATAAAACAAACAAGCAAACAAATAAGGAAATTAGAAAATGGGCTGAAGACATGAAGAGTCATTTTACCAAAAAGAATATATGGATGGCAAATAAGCACCTAAAGAGATGAACAGCATCACTAGCTATTAGGGAAATGAAGACCAAAACCACAACTTGACATCACTACACATCTGTCAAATGGACTGAAATGAAAATTAGTGACAATGTTAAACACTGGTGAGGATGTAGAGAAAATGGTTTTCTCATGCATTGCTGGTCAGAATGCAAAATAGTACAATTGCTCTGAAAAATAGACAGTTTCTTAAATATTAAATATACACTTAACCATATGACGTAGTGACTGCATTCCGAACATTTTTCCCAGAGGAAGGAAAACTTATGTTCACACAAAAGTCTGTATATAAATGTTCATAGCAGCATAAAACTCTTTTTTAAAAAAATTAGCTATTCTAGGCTGAGCTCAGTGGCCCACAAGTATAATTACAGTGTTTTGGGAGGTCAAGACTGGAGGATTACTTGCGGTCAGGAGTTTGAGACCAGCCCAAGCAACATAACATAAAACTCAGAAGCAAACAATGTACTTCAATACATTGTTAAACCAACTGTGCTACCTCCATACTGAGAAACACTGTATAGCAATGAAAGACATGCAACAACTTAAAAATAAATAAATATATACATATACTTGTGATCAAGTTTTAGTTAATTTTTGTACAAGCTGAGACTCAGGTTTAGGTTTATTAATTACCTAATGATATTCAATTGGTCCAGTACCACTTGTTGAAAAGAATATCTTTCTTCCATTTAATTGTGTTTTAACTTTTGCCAAATACCAGTTGCCTGTACTTATGTCATCAAGATCTAGGATTTCATTTCTGTTGTGTTAATCTGTATCTTTATTCATCAACCAGCTTCACATGGTTTTGACTATCGCCACTATACTGAGTCTTGAAATTGAGTGAGTTTTCTGACTTAATTCTTTTTCTTCTTCTTTTTTAAAAATTAGCTATTCTAGGCTGAGTACAGTGGCTCATAATTACAGTGTTTTGGGAGGTCAAGATTGGAGGATCTCTTGAGGTCAGGAGTTTGAGACCAGCCTGAGCAACATAGCAAGATGTCATCTCAAAAAAAAAAAAAAATTTTTTTTTTAGTTATTATTGCCTTTTTATAAAGAATATAAGAATACTGCTGTGATTTTTATAGTAATGATGTTAACGTGTATGTCAATTTGAGGAAGACCAACATTTATATTATGTTGTCTCCCAATTAATGAATGCTGTGCATCTCCATTTACTTAGATCATCTTTGACTTATTTAATCAATATTTTGTAATTTTCAGCATATAGATTCTATAGAGATTTGGTTAGATTTATCCTAGAGGTTTTGCCTTTTTTTGGTGATTATGATTATTATTGTGTTTTAAAAGAAACTTTATTTTTAGAACAGTTGTAGATTTACCAAAACTGTAAAAAACACTGTGAAGATATTATAGAGTTTCCATATGCCCTCACCCATTTTTTTCTATTATTAACATCTTATACAGTTATGGTACATGTGGTACAATTAATGAGAAATGATAAATATTGATGCATTATTATTAGCTGAAGTGCATACTTTTTTTCAAATTTTCTAAGTGTTTGCCTAAGATTTTTTCTTTTTTTCTTTGGTTCCAGGATCCCATCTAGGATACCACATTACATTTATTCATCAAATACAAACTCTTTTCAGATATATATGGAACATTTACCAAAGTTAACCATATGCTGGGCTATAAAGTAAGTCCCAGAATGTTTTAAGGGACTTAAATCATGGTCTCCACTCAGAGTAAATGTAGTCCAAAATAACAACAATAAAAAGAAAAATACCTCACTGTTTGGAAATCTAAAAATACATTTCTACTGTTTGTATTTTGTGGTAAAGTTTTCTAAATATTTCAATATTACATAAAATTTGTTAATCATGTTCAAATTCTGCATTTTTACTAGTATTTTTGCTCTTTGCTACTAAGAGAGTTATTATTATTTTAGTTTGAACTCTGTTAAAATTACACAATGGAAAAAAAAACTTGGACTCAGGTTGTTTATTTGAGTGGTAATCCTAGAAATCACAAGAAGAGAATAGAGACAGTGAGACAAGAAGGGGAGAAACATCAATAAAGGATATATGATTGAGCTGGTCACCATTCCTGAAAACAAGGGCTTAATGGTCATTTGGAACCCTCTAAAAACAATGTGTAGCACATGCCTCAGAATTTTCCTATTCTTGGGCAAAATGATAGAAAAATTATCTAATAACTTTTATCTTTTATTAGTTGAGGGTTATACCCAGAGACATTAATTTCCCTGTATTTCTAGATTGTTTATATACATGAAAATAAGTACCCTTAAGATCCTAAGGTTCTAGAAAAATCCCCTAGGTAGAAAAGCAAATATGTGTTGGCACTTGATATGGGATTCTGTCAGTGTACAGGAAACTATTTATTCAACTGCAGATAAGCTAAAATAGACTAATAATGTATTATAATTTCTCATTATGATTGGCAGTTTGTTTTCCTTTTTTCATAGCCTTTTTTCATAACATATTTTAAAACTGTATTTTTAGACACACTCAAGTTTAGTATTGTTACATCTTCCTTACAAATTGACTCTATTAACATTATGAACTGTTCCTCTTTTTCTCTAATAACCCTTCTTGTCTCAAAGCCTATTTTGCCTGACATTACTGTGGTGATCACAGCTTTCTTTCAGTTAATATTTGAATGATATAGCTTCTTTTATTATTATACTTTTAATCTTTCTGTGTAATATTACTTAAAATGGTGTCTTATGAGGAGCATAGCATTTTTAAAAATTCAGCTTGACAATCTTTGCCTTTTAATTAGAGTTTTAATTCCATTTATGTTTAATGTAATTATTGGTATACTTGGTTTTAAATCTACCAGACATAGATTAAACAAGAAAGTTTATTTATCACATCTGTTCTTTTTTTTCTTTTTCTCTACTTTCTTGTTTACTTTTTGGTTAATTAACTATTTATTTGCTATTACATTCTCCCCATTTGTTATTACTATTTCTTTAGCAGTTATCCTAGATAGTAGGACATGTGTCCTTGACTTATTGGAATCTAATATCAAACTAATATTTTTATCACTTCCTATACAATGCAGGAAGAAACGTTAGGACACTTGAATTCTATCTACTATCTCCTCTCTCCCTGCTATTTGTATTGCGTTATTTTTTGATGTACATGAATTTTAAAATTATTACTGTTGTTGCTTAGTACAGTTTATATTCACTTAAATTTATCCACATATTTTACCTTCTGTTTTTTCTCATTCTTTCCTGGGTTTCTGTGAAATCATCAGGGACTATATTTTTCTGCCATATTTATGTAATATGTATGTGATAGTTCTGCTAATAAGGAAAAGTATCAATATTTGTTCGAAAATGTCTTTATTTTAAAATATTTTTGAAAGATATTTTCACTGAATATAGAAATCCAGATTTTATTACAGACCTTTAAAGGCATCATTCTGCAATATTTACTTTTACTTTATCCTCTCTTTGTCTTTTAAACTCAAGTGACTGCTTTCTGGGTATTGTACCACTTTCAAATTGTCAGATCTGAGTGGAAAAGTGACATAGAATATTGGGATATCAATGTAATTTCTTTTTATCCAACATTGTAACACCTCAAGTTCTGGGTAAATTGGTAGGTCTCTGATACTTCATGTATATTTAATTTTTTTCTTTGTATCTTATTTATTGTGTTGCTTTTGATGGGGTAGTTAGTGTGATATGTGCCTGTATAGACCATACAGTTGGTATAGCTGGTAAAAAAAATCTGTGTGGGTTTTGATCAGCTTTTGGTTCCACTGATGTTCTCTACTACTCTTTCTGGTTTTTATTTTGTTGATTTCTGCTCTGCTATTTATTGCCTTCCTCTTGCTTTGAGCTTAATTTGCTGTTCCTTTTCTAGTCCCTTAAGGCAGACATACAGTCATTAATTTGAGAGCTTTTTTTCTAAATATTCAGTGCTATGAAGATCCATTTAAATGCTGCTTTACCAGCATCTCATACATTTTAATATCATTCAGCTCAAAATATTTTCTAATTTCTCTTATAATGGCTATGTTGACCTATATATTATATAGAAGTGTGCTATTTAATTTCCAAATATTTGAGAATTTTGTACCATTCTTTCTGCTGTTTATTTCAAGTTTAATTAAATTATGTTAAAGAACATATTTTATATGATTTCTATCCCTTTAAAGTTTGCTTTGTAACCTGGGCATGGTGGCTCATGCCTATAATCCCAGCACTTTGGGTGACTGAGGCAAGAGGATTGCTTGAGCCCCCAGGAATTCGAGGCCAGCATGGGCAACATAGCACGACCTCATCACTACAAAAAAAAATTTTAAAATAAGCTGGGTGTGAAGGTATGTGCCTATAGTCCCAGCTACTTAGGAGGCTAAAGGATCACCTGAGTCCATGAGGTGTAAGCTGCAGTGTGTTGTGATTCTGCCATTGACCTCCAAATCCTCAATGACAGAGTAAGACCTTGACTCAAAAAAAAAATTGTTTTATAGCCCAGAATATGATCAAGCTTAGTGAATATCCCAGGTGTGTTTGAAAAGATCATGACACTGCTATTATAGAAACAAGTGTCTGTAAGTGTCAATTAGGCCAACCTGATTGACAATTTTTCCTTATGTCTTCTCTATCTTTACTTATTTTCTGCCTATTTGCTCTATCAATAATTATTGAGAACAGAGTATTGAAATCTCCATTATAACCTTGGATTTTCTATTTCGTCTTTTATTACTATCAGAATTACTTTTATGTTTCGATATTTTTTGTTAGTCAAATATCCATTTAGGTTTGTTGTCTGTCCTTGTTAAAGTGACCTTTTTGCCATTATCTAATTTGTCTCTTTATCTCTGGTAATAGTCATTGTTTGAAGTTTACTTTGACTAGTATTAATATAGCCACGTGCTTTTCGTTTTATTTCAGTTTGTTTGGTATGATTTTTCTATTTTTAAATTTTGAATCCATCTATGTTTTTATATTTAGAATGTACTTTTTATGGATAGCATATAGCTGGGTCTTGTGAAAATGGAATATGACAGTTTTCATCTTTCATTTGATGTGTTCAGACCATTTATCTCTTGTATTAACAAAAATCTTAGTGTTGATATAATTGGAATTGTCTGTCCTCTTGCTCATCTGTTTTCCCTTTCTTGCCTTCTTATGGATTTTAATTATTTTAATATTTCATATTAATTTATTATATTCTGGGCTTTATCTCTTTTGGTGTTTGATCTAGCTATCACAATATATATCTAAGTTTTCTATTTGTCTAATTTTTATAAAGGATGATTATTTTAAAGTTTTCCTTATATTAGTTTTTAACATGTTACTATTTCAAGTAAAATACAGGATTTCTATAACCATATAGGTTCCTCTCCTCTGCCCCCTGACCTGTTATAGTGTCATATGTGTTAAATCTGCATGCATTGACAACTCTACTAGACAGTGTTATAATTTTTGCTTCTCAACAATCAAATATATTATAAAGAGATTAAGAGGAGAAAAAATAGTTCTTGATATTTATTCAGATATTTTCCATTTCTGTTGCTGTTAATTTCTGAACATACAAGTTCCCCTTTGGTGTCACTGCTGAATTTGATTTGCTAATTTAAAAAACTGTGGTAAAATACACATAGCATAAAATTTGCCAACTTGACTATTTTTAAGTGGAAAATGCAGTAGTGTTAAGTGAATTAACATTGTTGTGCAACCAATCTTCAGAACTCTTTTTATCTTGCAAAACAAAACTGTACCAATTAATCAATACAGTCCTATTCCTTCTTTTCCTCAGACCCTGGCAACAGTCATTCTACTTCCTGACTCTATGAATCTGACTTCTCTTATGTACCTCATTATAAGAGGAATTATTCAATATTTGTCCTTTTGTGACTGAGTGGCTGGCTCATTTCGCTTAGCCTAATGTCTTTAAATTGTATCCCTGTGGTAGCATGTCA
Organism: Tarsius wallacei; assembly: GCA_963574415.1. Classification (NCBI taxonomy): domain Eukaryota; kingdom Metazoa; phylum Chordata; class Mammalia; order Primates; family Tarsiidae; genus Tarsius; species Tarsius wallacei. The sequence goes on along the minus strand of CAUYQG010070985.1, from coordinate 9,538 downwards.
GAATTTCATTCCTTTTTAGGGCTGAATGGTATTCCATTGTGTATATATATATATATATATATACATACACACACACACACACACACACACACACACTCACCTTTTGTTTATCCATTCATCCATCAATGGACACTTATGCTGCTTTTTGCCTCTTGGCTATTATGAATAATATTGCTACCCATATGGGTATACAAATATCTCTTCAAACCCTGCATTCAATTCTTTTGTGTATATACTCAAAAAGGGAATGCTGGATTATATGGCAGTTCTATTTTTAATTGTTTGAGGAGTCACCATATTGTTTTTCATAGCAGTTGCATCATTTTACATTCCCACCAACAGTGCACTAGGATTCCAATATCTCCACGTCCTTGCCAACACTTGTTATTATCTATTTTTCTTTTATGGTAGCTATAATAATGGGTATAAGATGGTGGTTTTCCAATATTTCAGTCTGAATATTTTTTTCTATTCATGAAAAACCTGGTCTATAATATTCTCTTCTTTGATTGTCTTTGTCTATTTATTATCAAAATTGTTTTATTCTTATGAGATAAGTTAAAGAGTTTTACCTTTCTAGTTTCCAGAAAGTATTGCATTATACAGGGCCTATTTTTTTCTTAAACTTTTGGCATATCTTTAAATTTAAAACTGCTTCTCTATATTATACTATTTCTTTATTCTTCTTATTTCTAATTGTGTTTATTTTTAATATCCATTTTTTTCTTCTTGATTAGTCTTACCAATGATTTGTTAATGTGATTAGACTTTTCAAATACATTTTCTTTTTGCTCATCTTCCAGACAAATTACCTGTTTCTCTTTTATTAATTTTTAAATTTCTTCTTTTCAGGGTTTTTTTGGGAGTTACTCAAGGGTTAGTTTTCTAACTTTTTAATTTGAATGCTTACCTTATTACTTTTCTACAATGTCTCCTTTATTAATATATTAGGCTAATATTTCTCTCCATGGACAGCTGCAGTAGCATCTTACAAGTTTTGATATAAAAGAGTTTTGTTATTTTCTTGTCTTAAAAATGTATAAACATGTATATATTAAAAATGTATAAACATGTATGTACTCATTATGTTTTAGTGAGTAAATGCAAATAGTGATATCTGGAAATTCATCTAAAAATTCTAGAATTTCTAAATTCTAGAAATCAAAAAGACTTCCTAGTTTTTTGCATTTTTTGTATTTTTTGAACTTGAAATGTAAATATGTATTATTATTTTTTACTTTATTTTATTATAAAGATGTGGAGTACAAGACAGGATTAGGTACATAAGTAGTCTACATGCAGGTGTATATGTATTATTTTCTTACTAGAAAAACAAAGATGTTATATATTGGGGATAATAAAGAGGTCAGACAAATATACACCCCCTGTATATAATAAGAGCCTATCTTTAACCTTCTGCAGATTTTGGAGTTCAGTATTTATTTACTGAAATACTAAAGAAAAAAATAAATTTAAAAAAACATTAATTACTTTGATATGAATTTTAAGGCAAATGTGTGATTACTCATTATAAGTTTCCTGTGTATATTTGAAAAAGAATTATGAATTCTTTAATTATGAGTATTTAAAGAATTTCCTTTATTTCTTTTGACTTTTTTAAAACTTTGTTTCATTGTATCCACTATGTCAACATGTTTATTGTCGAGGGATGGGGCTAGATCTACACTGTCATAAATCTGAAGGTTTATGTTTTGTTTTTTTGATTTAATGTATTGAATTTATACAAGATGATTACATCCTCAATAATAGAAATCAAGGTTTATTATTTATCTTTGTTTTTTGGACACAGAATCTAGCCTATTATGGAAACTTTAAAAATCTTTCACTAATGGGTGAATTTTGAAATAGACATTTTAAAAATTAAGAAAGGAGATAGTTACAGAAATGTTGTCTTTAATTAAATTCTTTAACTTAAAGTAAATTCCACAAGGGCAAAGAGTACGTCTTGAACTACATCTTTAGCACATTGATTTGGCACATGGTAGTGACTCAATTATTATTTGTTGGATGAATGAATGGCTATTTGTTCTAGTTAAATGTTATTTAAGCCAGATGAACGTCAAATCTCCCTTCTTGTTTGAAGGGGCGAGGGAGTCACAGGTAATCAGGGCTTGCTTTCTATTGGTCACAAGAATCTGTAAGTCAGAATCATATCTGGTTGCTCTTCCCTTTTTTGATTCTCATCTATCCTGAAACATTCTTCTTCACCTCTCCCAAATCAATAAGTAGAAAGAATTTTTTCAACATAGGCTCAAATGGACCAGAAAGGGTTCAATATTCTTTTTTTGGTGTTATAAGTTGGAAATAAATAAAAATCATTTGTGTATCTTCCTTTTTTCTCCTTCACATTCCCCACAGCACAAAATGTCTTGGGACTCTGTGCCAGCAGCTCAGAAAGGGGTCATAGAGCCAGTCAGGCTCTTCTCAGGATTTCCACTTTAACTTCAATTTACACTTTCATGGGCTCTTGAACTTCTTGTTTTCCAAGCTTTGCTTGAGGCCCACTTCTGCAAAAAAAAAATTTATGAATCAATATAAGACCCTAGAATTTTCCGTGCATTAATAATTCCTTATTCTTTGATTTTGGCAGTATGCTGACAAAGACAATTTTTGTGTTTTAGTAGTATTTGCTCAAGGCAGATTGGTACTCGATATGTATGACCTCCACTGTACTTTAGTTGAGTGACTCATGGGTGGAATGAAGAAATATTGTGCTTTGTCTTTGTATTTGAATGTAGTTTTTTTTTTTTTTTATTCTTTCAAATATTATTTTTCACATTTTTTGGACTTTCATTATGACTAATGATTTACACCATTATTTTTACATTTCCCTATTATACAGATCTATGTTTAGGTACACAAAGAAGATTTACTCCAATGTCCTAAAATTCATGCCCAGGAGAGTAACATTATTTTGGTATTTAAATGAATGCATTCCCTTGGAAGGGGTACAAGAAAAACCTGGCCGACATTAACTCTGCTGTAGGTTAGAAATGTGTTCTAATATGCTTGTAGCATATGTCCATTTGAATTTTTTTTTTTACCAACAAATGTAAACAGTTTTGTTTTTCTAATAAAAATAATTAATTCTAATTTTAGAATGAAGAAAGTACAGAAAATGTAAAGGAGAAAAAGTAAGAAGACCTTTGAATTTCAACTCTTGGAGATGACTATTAATATTTTAGTATATATGTTTTCAGATATTTGTTTTCTTTTTAGCTTAGCATTCACTCACTAAAACACAATGTGTAAGTGAGCGTATATATCCATATATACACATATATAAACATACATATGTATATATTTATAGACATAAAATTTATACAAAATGTGATTATAATATGCATAGATTTTAATCTGCTTTTTCCACTGAGATCTTTCATCCAAATTTCCACTGAGATCTTTCATCCAATGTGCCTCTTTATAAGCAATTATTTTGCCATTTGGCTCATCTGCTATCAAACATGTTTTTCTTCTAAGACTTTTCTGTGTTTATTTTATACTGTTTTGCAACACCTCTTTGCTAAGGGAGTACAAGATGCAGTTTGTAAATCTTTTAAAATAAAAAGCTCCGAAAGAAATAGTATAAAGATGAAGACAAGTGAGAAAGAAAGCAAGTGTGAAAAAATCAAAGGATGATGAGACTGTGTGTAGCATGGGATGTGGAGAGGGAGAGTTGCATCTTGTTCTTGGAGAATCCTAGATCTCAGTTCCTTTGGTTCTCAAACAACAACAACAATGTTAGCTGATTTAACTCTCACATATTATCTCTTAAGCAGTAATGTTTTCTTCTTTTCATACATATTCTCCCAGTGCTGAAGGTATCACTGCCCACATATGCAATGGCTTGACTCTGCTTGTTCTGGCCTTGCTGCCTTCTTAATTCTTCCCAGGACTGCTAGGGGACACAGTTTCAATGCTAATTTACATGAATTTCAAATTGTTCTAAATATTTTCTTAACCCCTTGAAGGCTGGAACTCCTTGGCAACCTATGAGTCTTAACGGAAGCCAATGTTCTTGAGAAGATAATTCATCAATGCAACTTAGCTACCTCACTAGAAATAAAATAGAAAATTAGCATGAAAGCAATTTGAATTATGCTGAGCTATGAAGCAAAGGAATAAAATTGCCACAGCATATTTTAGACTGTCCTGAACAAAACAAACTCTGTTGAAATGATAATGAAGGCCAGGTGTGGTGGCTCAAGCCTGTAATCCTAGCACTTTGGGAGGCCAAGGCAAGAGGATTGCCTGAGCCCCCGGGTTCGAGATCAGCCTGGGCAACATGGTGAGACTTCATCTCCACAATAAATCAAAAAATTAACTGGGCATGGTAGTATACACCTGTAGTTCCAGCTACTTGGCAGGCTGAGGCAGAAGGACCTCCAGAGCCCAGCAGATCAATGCTAGGGTGGCCATGAGTATGCCACTACACTCCAGCCTGGGTGACAGAGTGAGACTTCAACTCAAAAAAAAAAAAAGATAATAAAACTGCTGTGCAGGAGACAATGATGTGGTCACAAACAACAGATTGGACATAGAAAAAAACTCCATACTCAACAAGTACACCAGGTAAGGTGGGGAGTGTAATAATTCTCTTCCACTAGACATATCATAGGAGAATCCAGAATCTTTGTTTCTTGGCAGTAAAGCAGAAGAGAGATCTGCTTCTGTTCTCTTTACAGGGAATGGCTTATTCCAGAGCTATAACAAATGAAGAGCCCTGGTAAGACTTGGCATATTCTAGGAAGAACTACATAAACTCACAAGGCAGTAGTGACATGTACAAAGCTGATTTACCAAATTAACCAATGTTCTAACTCTTACTGTGAAACAGACTGACTGAGGTCCCCCACCCATGGTACACTTTTCTTCAGTTTAACTACCCTCATCCTACCAGATCTTAAAGTCAGTTGGGTTTATGCTAGTTGAATTTATAATTGTAGCAATATATTTTAATTAAGCTATGTAATATAATGAAAAGCAAATGTGAAATGAGTTGCTATGTCTATAAAAGCAAAACTAAGTACTAAGTAAAGATTTGATAAAGTTATTAAAGTATTCCTTTTTTTTAGATGTGAATGAGATAACTATAAAATATCAGAAAATTGGAGAGATGACCCCTATCCCACATTGTTCCCAAGTATAGATAAGTCCCCTACATATAAATGAGTTCCATTCTGGAGTGCATTCGTAAGTCCAATTTGTTTGTAAGTCCAAAAAAGTTAGCCTAGGTACCCAACTAACACAATTAGCTATATAGTACTGTACTGTAATAGGTTTATGGTTCTTTTCACATAAATAATACATAAAAACAAATATGCAGTACTATACAGTAAAGTACACAAAAACACAACCACTTGTAGAGGATGCATGCATATGACAATGCACACCAGACATGTGAACTAACTTGTGATTGGACATGTGAATGCATGTTTGCATCTTTGAAGGTTTGCAATTTGAAGGTCCATACGTAGGGGACTTTCTGTACTTACATTCTGTCAACTTTAAGGAATTGAAATTGGAAGTTATAGACATTGCATCAAGAGTGTGATTTATGCTTTTTGCAAGAAAACAAAATGGCATAAAACTCTAATCACTGATCTCTCTCCAAAAGAGAAGATTAACTATTGACCAATGAAAACATTGGTGAATGAATAGTTTTACAAAAAAACAAAGCATACATATTTCATATCTATATTCACATATATTGTGTGTGTGTATATATATATATATATAATTTAAAAGCTGATTATCTGATTTAATGGACTATTGTGGTTAATGACTATGGTATTCTAAAGTATATCCCTTAGCTAGGTTTGGTGGCTCAGCCTGTAATCTCACGCTTTGGGAGGCCGAGGTGAGTGGATTGCCTGAGCCCGCGGGTTCGAGACCCACCTGGGCAACGTGGCGAGCCCTCATCACTACAATAAATCAAAAATTAGCCGGGTGTGGTAGCGCGCGCCTGTAGTTCCAGCTACTTGGAAGGCTGAGGTGGAAGGATCACCGGAGCCCAGCAGGTTGAGGCTGCAGTGACTGGGAGAGGCCACTGCACTCCAGTCTGAGTGACAGAGTGAGACTCCAACTAAAAAAAAAAAATAAAAATAAAAAATAAAGTATATCCTTTAGTTTCCTGTGTGGGTCACCTGTGAAACAGACAGGTTTTACAGAGCAGTGTCCATAACACCATTTCCATTTCTAAAGCTAAATGCTTAGCTTGGTACAGAAATGGATGGTGAGTCCTTCAATTTTTATTCACCTTCATATGTACAGGCCTTGCTCAACTGGCAGGAGTTAAGAAGCCAACTCAAAAAAAAAAAAAAAAGTTTCAACACTTTAAAAGGCCACATCAATATATACTCACAAAAAAAAAAAGAAGAAAAAAGACCACTTCAGAAATGAAGACTAAATTACACAGAACAAAATAGTTATGGTTTGAAGAATGATTGGAAGCATAAAGGTTAGAACTGAGACAATAAGAAAAAAAAGAAATTTAACAAATGGATATGAAAAAAATGATATAGAGGAGAGGCAAAGGAAATCTAACAGTTCTATAATTGCAATTTCCAAAGAAGAAAATGAAAACACTGGAACAGAATAAATATTTCAACTATATTCATGACACCTCTCTTGAAATAAGAAGATTTAAATGTGTATGTTAAAAGTGAAAATTGACTCCAAACTGTTAACATTGACCTATTACAGTATTTGATTTTGAAGATAAAGCAAGTATCTTTATGATAGGCAAAAAAGAAGTTATTTTGAGAGAAAAAAATGAAGTTGTACTATGGTTTGGATGTTTATCCCCTTCTAAATTGATGTTAAAATTTAATTATCATTTTAACAGTATTAAAAAGTGGGACCTTTAAGAGGTGATTAGGACATGAGAACTCTGCCCTCATGAATGGATTTGTGCCATCATAACGGGAGTGGTTTCTTTGTTGTGGGAGTGAGTTCTTTATAAAAGGACAAGTTTAGTTCTCTTTTGTCTCCCTCTTTGCCCTTTTGCCATGTGATGCCTTCTGCCATGTTATGGTACAGCAAGAAGGTCCTCACCAGATGCTGACACCTTAATCTTGAACTTTCCAGCATCCAGAACTGTGAAAAAATAAATTTCTGTTCATTATAAATGCGCCTGTCTATGGTATTCTGTTATAGCAGCACAAAACAGACTATAAACATTTGGCATTAGGCTTTGCAACAGCAATGCCTTATAACAGAAGCTATGGAACAACCTACAAGATACCCAACAGAGAAAAATGAGACCCACATTTTATATCCAGCTAAGTTACTCCTCATATAAAGGACATTGAAAAATACTTTTGAACATATCTTGCTGCTGAATCTACTAGAGAATGAGCTTTGGCCAACCAAGAGGAGATTGGAAAAGTCTTAGAAAAAAGACTCTCAGTGAATATTATGTATATTTAACTTGGAAACTCAGATTAAATGAAAATTGTAGATACGCATAACAGAATAATATGTACATTTTATTTGAGCTGAAAATGTAGGAATAATACACCAACAAAAATGGAAGAATGGGAAACAAAGGTGGAAAGTAGTATAAGATTATTGCTTGCTGCCTAGGTAACATTATAAGTATATGCCTTAAAGTTGAAAAATCAAGCAGTAAAAGCTTTATCTTGTTTAATAGTATAAAAGCAAATATAAAAGGCAATAATTGTACCATTTCAAATTAGGTGGTAAAGGAAAAGTAAGAACTTACAAACTGTTTATAATAGAAAACTAATATATAATATTTAAAGAAAGAGAGAATTAAGTACATTATATATAAATTTAATATAAAAGTAACTGAGAAGAAAACAAATAGCTTTCTGAATATTAGAATAGTAACTGACAATAGCAAACAAAATGGAGAAAGAGAATAAACCACATTGTGAAAATTATATATATATATATGCATGTCCATGCATGTATGTGTGTATATATGTATATATGTATATATATGACCACTGTATGAATTAATATTGCAAACTAGGAACAATACATATCTGTTAAGTGAATAAACATAAACTTATTTATTAAAATAAATTTTAATAAAATTACAGAGTACGTACAACTCTATGCTGTATACAAGAGAAACAACTAAAAGTATTAAAACATTAAACACAGCTATTAAAAAATTAAACAAAAGGATGGATAATGTTATACCAGAAAAATACTAACAAAAAGAAATAGAAATAGAGGTCACAATCTTAATATAAAACAAGGTGGCCAGAGAGCATTAATAATTGCAGAAATGAAATCTTATAATGCTCTAGGCTATAATTTACACAAGATGCAATAATTAAGAATATCTATACAGAAAATGACAGTGAGAAATTTCATGAAACAGAAACCACAGCAGATATAAGAAATTTACTAATAACTGGAGGCTGTGACTAACCTCTCTCAGTACAAGGCATATCAAGCAGTTAAAAAAAAAAAACGGATAGAAAAACCTCCTCTGGATACATATCAAATGAAGCCCCCCCCCACTTTTTAAGTGCTCATAGATCTTTCCTACAAACTGATCACATATTAATTACACCACAAATAAAATCTAAAAAAATGCTAATGAAATAGAAATGACACAGCAGAATTGTCTGAAAACAATGCAGTAAAATTACAGTTCAATACAGAACAAAGCTTTTTCACTTGGAAATAAAAATAAGACAGTTAAACAATTTTGGGGTCAAAGAAGAAATGTAAACCATAATACTGAATTTAATAGTGATAAAACATATTAGAATTTAGGAATAAAGCTAAATCATTGCTAAGAAAAAAGACGCAGCCTAAAATACTTCTATTAATAAAAAAGTGAAACAACAAAAATAAACCAATTAAACATATGACTCAAAAAGTTGGAGAAAAGAGAACAAGATGAGGTAATTAATAAAGATAAAAGCATACATTTTTGAATGAGAATATAGAAAACAGAACATGTTATTCATTGCTTCAATATCTAACAAGGAAAGATTGGGAACAGCAGAAGTACAGAAAGCAAAATGAGTGGTTGACTTCACATCCACACAGTATGACATTGTGCAGGTGTAAAAAGTGACTGCGGACACTCTCTAGGTACTAACGTGAAATGATATTGCTAATTGAAAGAGGTGAGGTAGGTGTAATATGAAAGAGGAGAAAATAAAAATACACGTTTCTTTTTTGCATGAGGAAACCTTGGAGGGACCAAGGAGAAAACAACACAGATGATTTCTTTTAGGGTAACTTTGACCGCACAGGGTGATAGAAGCAAGAGGTTGTTTCCATTCTGTACATTTTTAAATGTTTTGATTTGGGAACCATTCTGATATAGTGAAAAATGATTTTAAAAATGTGAACAAAACATGAACAGATAGATAAATATTTTTCTTTTTTTTGAGTTGGAGTCTCACTCTGTCACCCAGACTGGAGTGCAGTGGCCGCTCCCGGCCACCGCAGCCTCGACCTGCTGGGCTCCGGCGATCCTTCCGCCTCAGCCTTCCGAGTAGCCGGAACTACAGGCGCACGCTAC
>CAUYQG010070983.1:0-13084 GCA_963574415.1 Tarsius wallacei | reverse complement strand
GCCACATTTAATAATTTTTTCTTTTTAAATCAATCCTTTGTTTTTCCCCCCCCCCCCCCCCCCCCCAGTTTGGCAGGTGATCTGCTGTGCATTGAGGATGCAGTTTTTGACTATATCAAATTGGCCATTAGAGGGTCAAAGAGTATATTGAACTATGGACGGTTGTTTCTTAGAAGTTGCAACTTTTGCAGGTGTGTCAGCCAAGTAATTTGCTTTACCTTTTAAAATATGTTTTTGATTGTCCTGGAATTTTAATTATTGCTAAAGATTTAGTTTTGGGATCACTTCAAGTAATTCCAGGACATAGTCACTGTTTTTTATCTATTGGGGCAGTAGAGGTCAGAAAACCTTTTTCTTTTCAGAGCATAACAAAAGCATGTATCACCTTAAAAGCATAGCTGCTATCAGTATAGATATTTACAGTGTTATTAATTGCCAGCATATATTCTTGGGAGACAGCAAAGAGTTCTGCCTGCTGGGCAGAAGTAGGGTAGGGAAACACTTTCAATGGATTCAGTGAGACAACAGCACAGTCACTCGACATTTCTCCTTGAGTTATTTTGAAGGTAGGATCCATCCGTAAACCAGACACGTTTAGCATTTAGAATAAAGGTTTCCTATTAGTTAAGGTATCAGGTTTTAGGGTTATACATTCTTGTGATATCTAGTCGGAAGGAAGAGGAAATAGGGTGGCAGGATTCAGAGTTGCAGTGAACAATGGGGTTATGTTAGAGGGTGATAATAATAGGATCATTCTCTCTCTTTTTTTTTTTTTTGAGTTAGAGTCTCACTCTGCTCACTCTGTCACCCAGGCTGTAGTGCAGTGGCATGCTCATGGCCACTGCAGCCTCCACCTGTTGGGCTCAGGTGAACCTTCCGCCTCAGCCTTCCAAGTAGCCGGAAATAAAGGCACACACCACCATGCCCGGCAAATATTTCTACTTATTGTAGAGATGAGATCTCGTCAAGTTGCCCAGGCTGGTCTTGAACCCGTGGGCTCAATCAATCCTCTCACCTTGGTCTCCCAAATTGCTGGGATTATAGGCATGAGCCACCGCACCTGGACTAGGATCTCTTAAGTAGTGAGTCTGCTAGCAGAGGTTTTGGGCCTGATGAAAGTTGAGTAAGGCTTCAGCAGAGTGGAGAAAATAAACAATGAATGGAGAGCCCATAATTCACTTTTTGATTACCTTTAATAAATGTACAGTGGCTACAATGGCTCATATACAAGGTGGGAGTCCTGCTGTCACAGGATCTAATTAGGGTCTGATGGTCTCCATGCCTTCCTTTGGGTGAGAACCCTTACGGCATTTCTGTTTTGTTCCTAAACAAAAAGGGAGAAGGGGAGGTTGTAGTTAGGATGTCCTAATGCAGGAGGCTCAAGGAGATTCTCCTTCATTTCAGAAAGAGGCTTCTTTTGGTCATTGTAGAGGTTCGAGGCAGTCAGCTTTTAGAAGGAAATACAGAGGCTGAGCCATGACAGAGAATTTGGGATCCACTATCTATAGTATCCTACTAATCCCAGGGTTTTTTGATCATGGGAGCAGAAAAAGTCAAGATTGCTTTTATTCTTTAGGGATCAAGTGAAACACCCTGTGCTGAAATTAGATGTCCTAAACATTTAATTTGTGGGAAAGAAAGTTGTAGTTTCTCTTCTGAAGCTTTATGGTCTTTGGTGGCTAATTTCTTTAATAGGTAGTGGCAGTTTCCTAAAAAAGCCTCTAGGATGGAGGAACTAAATAATGTCATCCATATATTGCATGAGACCAGAATGCAAAGAAAACTTGAAATCTGCTATGTCTGCTTTTAAGACTTGGGAGGAGTATTTTGGACTTTCAGTATATCCCCAAGATATTATTGTCTAGATATGTTTGCTTTTCCCATGTGAAGGCAAAAAGATATTGACTATCTGGATCAATTGGGATGCTAAAGAAAGCATTACAGAGGTCAACCACAGTAAAAACCTGACTATATGGTAGTGTAGCTGACAGTAATGTATATGGGCTAAGTACAACAAGATGGTAGGGTATTTCAATGTTATGGATAGTTCTTAAGTCTTGAACAAATCTCCATCCCTGGTTATTAGGTGTTTGTACCCCTGGCATAAGAGTATTACATGAGCGAGTGCATGGAATGGTTAGCTTCCTTTTGAGATAATCATCAATAATTGGTTTGGTTCCCTGAATGGTTTCCTGTCATAAGGGGTATTGTTTAATATTTGGAAATCTTTTTGTTTCATCTGCTTGTATTTTAATTGGTGGTGCTGAATGAATGCAGTCAATATCAGTAGTGCATTTAGATCATAAGTTTTCAGGGTAGAGGTTAGTAGGTCCTGAAATGTTTCACTAGGAGATATTTTCTCCTTGTTTTTAAGAACTAAAAAGATATAGACAGAGTTCAGTGGGTTCCTTGAGGGTTCCCTCTTTAGTAGCTTTTTTCCCAATACTAATTGCATTTCTCCTTTTAGGGAGAAAGAAATGTGAGTTTTGTGTGGACTTTCAGAAAATCTCAGCTAATTAAGTGAATGGAAGCCGAAGGACTTCAACTGATGAGAACTCTGGAGTTCCCTTAGTTAAAATATGGGGAGGCAGTCCTCATTGTAGTTGAGGACCCAACCCACCTGTGCAGAGATCTTCTGGAATGCATGCCCATCTTCTGGACTCAAGTCCCTGGCCAGCATTCCCACACAGCCCCAGTACTCTTCTTGACTCTTCCCCAAGTCAAGCTGGACCACAAAGCCTTGTCAACCTTGGAGCCCCTAATGAGACTTATGGCAATCCTAAGCATAGAGAGTCCTCTAGTACCAGGATGGCTGCAGTGATCACAGTCTCAGAAAACATATCACTCAGTCTGCTTAGGCTCTCTGGAAAGACTTCCTGACGAAGGACAGACACAGACAAAGCCAGTCTGCAAAGCAGAAAATAAATAGCTAATCCCTCAATGTGCAGCTATGATTGCACATCTATAAGTATCAAAAACATTCAGGGAAATATAACCTCACCAAACATACATGATAAGGTGCCAGAGACAGAATCTAAAGTGAGGGAGATGTGTGATCTCTCAGACAAGGAATTCAAAATAGCTGTTTTAAGGAAGCCCAATGAACTTCAAAAACCCAGAAGATCAATTGAGAAATTATCAGAGAAATTTAACAGAGGGATTTAAACAATAAACAAAAAAATCAAGCAGAAATCCTGAAGCTGAAAAACGAATGAAATAGAAAACAAAATAGAGAACATCAACAGCAAAATTGAACAAAAAGAAGAATCAGTGAGCTAGAAACAGGACCATTTGAAAATACACAGTCAGAGGAGAAAAAATAATGAAAAGGAATGAACAAATCTTACAGGATTTATTGAACAACATCAGTATTTTTCAGCATGTTGTGGTTATTGCAGTTTGACCCAGTTCAAGGGTTCAAGGCAGATTCCTGATTGTGTGTGTGTGTGTGTGTGTGTGTGTGTTGCAAGTTTGCCGGACATGCAGGCAAGCCTTCTTAGAATGGCTTCCTGACTCTTTTAGAGCTCTGAACCTGAGTAATGCCATTTTGTACACCACATTTCACAAGCTGTAGCACAGAAATTCATATCCCGTTGTCCTTTCTAACAAATATCTAACTGCTTTGCACAACCAGATGGTATAATGGAATAGGCACAAGTTCTGGATTCATAAGATGGAGGCTCAAGTTCCAGTTCTACCATTTCGCCAACCTTGTTACTATGAGTGAATCACTTCACCTTTCCAATGAACTTCTTTATCTGTGAAAGAGGGACAATGGTAATATTATCATATATCTTGATCAGAATTAAACAAAACAAGGTATGCGAAAGTACTGAGGTTATTAGAGGTTATACGTGTTTGTTATATATACCTTATATAAACATATACCTAATATAAAATGCATGTGTTCTAATGTAGCCACTTACATATGTAACATAATGAAAATTAGAAAGTACACATGTTTAATAAGTTATCAGCATATGTTAGAGCAGTATATGTGTTTGCACAAGTTTTTTAGTTCATGCTTAAAAGAATATATGCAATCGCCGGGCACGGTGGCTCATGCCTATAATCCTAGCACTATGGGAGGCAGAGGTGAGAGGATTGCCTGAGCCCAGGGATTTGAGACCAGTCTGGGCAATTTGGTGAGATCTTGCCTGTACAATAAATCAAAAAATTAGCCAGGCGTGGTAGTATGCACCTGTGGTTCCAGCTACTTGGAAGGCTGAGGCAGAAGGATCGCCTTTGCCCGGCAGGTTGAGGCTGCGGTGGCCGTGAGCATTCTATTGCACTCCAGCATGGGTAACAGAGTGACATTCTAACTCAACAAACAAACAAACAAACAAACAAACAAAAAGAATATATGCAATCACATATTTTCAAAACCAGCTATCTCTTCATCATTACTCTTATTTCTGCTTGTCAGTTTTTCGGCTGCTTTTTCTTCCTTATAATATTTGTGGGTCTTTTTTTTTAATGCAGTAGGATTTGTAACCAAATGCTCACATGGTCTCATTCCTTGTTCAACAGGTGGGGGATTCCAGGAGTGTTTTTAGTGGCTGACAAGTCTCATTAAAACCTGAGGGTCTTCTTCTAGGCTCAGTACCCAGCTGCCTTTTTCTATTTTGGGAAGGGCCACAGAAAACCTACTGTCAAAAGTTTAAAACTTTCCACTGCCTGTAAATAGGATGGTCCAGTCCATGAAAAATAATCTGTTTGATTATATATAACCTCATTCTGACATATCCCTCAGCTTTTTTTTTTAATTGCAGCTGTCTCACCTTAAGGTGTTCCATTGCATATGTCATTTGTATTATTAGCCCCCAAATCAGAGTCAAAACAGAAAATTGCTCTTCTCTTTAAGAATGTTCTAAGAAAAAGAAGTTGTCTTTGTATAGTTAAGGGGATTATCATGTCTGTTAACTATGCTATTTAAAGGGAATCCAAATAGGAAAAATAGTAAAGAAAAGAAAGTACTCAACATTAAAAGAAACTAATCTTTGAAGGTTTGTGGAGATTAAATGTAGGGAAATACAATTTTTAAAGCTTGAAGACATTCTAAAATTTACACATTTATAAGAAGCACTCTTTTTTATCAGGTGTAAAATTAAATTTGGGGGAAAAGGGAAGACAGTGCTTATATTTAAATATATTAGTTGTCTCATTCAAAAATCTTGTTGAGGAACTCTGAAAAGATGGAAGCAAATCACAGCAATTACATGACCAAAAGTAGCTTCATTCTAATTCAGATCTTCTCCCCCCACCAGAGTCTACCATTTTTATATATTATTACATACATAAAACTGTTTTAGTTTTTATTTATATAAACGTCAGACTACAAATATCATTTAAGCAACTTCATTTTTTTCACTCAACAATGCTTTTTTAAAAATGTATTTGAAACATTCCCATTGTTTCTAATGTCTCACAATTGCTACAATAAATGAGTTTGTGATTCTAAGCCTTTTTGTTTGTTTAAAGTCAGTTTCACATTTGTGCTAAGTCCTGGTTTACTTTTGACCTTACCAGAAATAAAGAAAGGAGGAAGAATCTCACCAACTCCATTGCCTGGCTCTATTCCAAGAGCACTTCACCACTAATCTTAAGGGAGGGATTAGCCAGCAAAAGTGAAGTGTGGATTTGAAGCAATATTCCAGATATGTAATTCAATCCCCAAAGCTACTTTGATCTTTAGAAGTGGATTTTGTTCTGCCTTGGATTTCTCTTTTTTTTTTTTTTTGAGTTGGAGTCTCACTCTGTTGCCCAGGCTGGAGTGCAGTGGCACACTCACAACCACCCCAGTGTCGACCTGCTGGGCTCCAGCAATCCTTCCGCCTCAGTCTTCCAAGTAGCCAGAACTACATGCACGTGCTATCATGCCCAACTAATTTTTAAAATTTACTTATTGTAGAGACAAGGTTCGCCAAGGTGCCTGGGCTGGTCTCGAACCCGCGGGCTCAGGCAATCCACTCTCCTGGCCTCCCAAAGTGCTGGGATTACAGGCTGAGCCACCGAGCCTGGCCCTGCCTTGGATTTCTAGTTGGTTCCTCCTAGTCTACTTAATTGATGGAATGAATTCTTCCATTCATTCAGTGAGTTTTTATTAACAGTTAGCTAACTGCACAGCATTGCACTAAACAAGTTGTTGGGTTTTTTTATTGTGAAGAGTTAGTTTTGTGGAGGACATCTTTATTTATTAATTTTTTTAAACAGACAGTCTCATTCTGTTGCCCAGGCTGGAGTGCAGTGGCATGATTACAGCTCATTATACCCTCAACCTCCCTGGCCTAAGCGATCCTCCTGCCTCAGCCTCTCGAGTAGCTGGGACTACAGGCATGTGCCACCATGCCCAGCTATTTTTTTTTTCCTTTGCTTTTTTGCAGAGATAGGGCCTTGCTATGTTGCCCAGGCTGGTCCCAAACTCCTGGCCTCAAGCAATCCTCCTGCCCCAGCCTCTTAAAATGCTGGGATTTCAGGCATAAGCTACCATGCTCAGTTCCATCTTTGTTCATTTCATGTCAATTTTACACATAACAGAGATGTATTTCTTAAAACCTAGTTACCTTTATCAACCATTATAAACCAATAAACTCAAACAAGGGCAGAGGAAGAAAGTGTCGCCACTGATGTAGCTGTTTGTCCTGTAGTTCCATGAAGTCTTCAAGTCATATCACATATTTCACAAAAAAATATATACCTTAAAATTAGAAACCCTGCTAACACAAGATCCACACAGGTTAAATCACTTTCCTAGAGTCATAGGACACCTCATTATGAGTAGAAGGTTTGGAACCAGATGTAGGTTAGATCAACAATGCCTTGCCACTCAAGTATGCAAGTTTCAAGCCCTTATGAACGCTGAGCTATTTTAGCACAACAATTTCATTCTCAGCAACCAGTTTATGCAAAATCAATGTTAATTGTATTTATAGATTATTTGGAGTAAGGATTTTAAGGTCTTTTTAAAAGTCATAAAATAAATTTCCAGACCATCCAAAATAAGCTTGTGCTTAGATGGTTGTTTGCTACTAAATTCATCTGGCTACAAAGTAGGCTGAAAATCTCTCTGATCTTTTCCATGGAGTTATGCCTTGATTTTTCTAGACAGTAATACACTTTTACCTAGCAATAAAGCAGAACCAATCTGTTTCAATATTTACCGACAAGAGATTTTAAGTAAATTAAACAAGGTAAAGGGCTCTGTCTTAATTTTACTAGACCTTGTTTAATTATAATTTCTTCTCTTCCAAGCTATGGTTTTCCACAATGGTCAGGTAACTTCACATTTATTTATTTATTTATTTGAGTTGGAGTCTCACTCTGTCGCCTAGACTGGAGTGCAATGGCTGCTCCCGGCCACTGCAGCCTCGACCTGCTGGACTCCGGTGATCCTTCCACCTCAGCCTTCCAACTAGCTGGAACTACAGGTGCACGCTACCACGCCCAGCTAATTTTTTGATTTATTGTAGAGATCAGGTCTCACTAAGTTGCCCAGGTGGGTCTCGAACCCGCGGGCTCAGGCAATCCACTCACCTCAACCTCCCAAGGCGCGGGATTACAGGCTGAGCCACCGAGCCCGGCTACTTCACATTTAGAAGAGTGAGATTCTGAGACACTGATGAGCTCAAATTCCAAGTTCCTATTTTTCTTTGTGATACACAAACACGGTTGCCTTATTGGTATATTTTATCTGAAACTTAGTGGCTTAAAGTAATAATATTTATTTTGCTCACAAATCTACAATTTGGGTAGAAGTTGGTAGAGCAGCTTATCTCTGCCCCAGTTGGTGTTAGCCAGGGAGGCTTAATGACTGACGTGATGGTTAATTTGGTATCGATTTGGTTAGGTCTTTGTACCTAGATATTTGCACAAACACCAATCTGGATGTTGCTTTGAAGGTATTTTTTAGATGAGGCTAACATTTAAATAAATAGACTTTGAGTAAAGCAGATTACCTGTGGATCTTTATTCAATCCATTCCTTAAGAGAAAACAGACAGAAGAGGGAATTCTGCCAGCAGACTACCTTTGGACTCAGACATCGAAATCAACTCTTCCC
The DNA here is from genome assembly GCA_963574415.1 of Tarsius wallacei. Classification (NCBI taxonomy): domain Eukaryota; kingdom Metazoa; phylum Chordata; class Mammalia; order Primates; family Tarsiidae; genus Tarsius; species Tarsius wallacei. The sequence goes on along the minus strand of CAUYQG010070983.1, from coordinate 5,026 downwards.
TGGGTCTCCAACCTGCCAGTCTACCTTGCAGAAGTTGAATTTGCCAGCCTCTATAATCATGTGATAGTTTCTCTGGAGGACCCTGACTACTACAGCTGGGAAGTGGAATCTTCTGGAGTCCTCACTCCATCATGAGTCCTGTGGTTTATGCTATAAAATCTTTTTTTTTTTTTTTTGGTTTTTTGTTTGTTTGTTTTTTGAGTTGGCTGGAGGGAAGTGGCACACTTCTGGCCACTGCAGCCTCGACCTGCTAGGCTTAGGCGATCCTTCTGTCTCAGCCTTCCAAGTAGCTGAACTACAGGCGCACACCACCACGTCTGGCTAATTTTTTTTATTTATTGTAGAGAAGAGGTCTCACCAAGTTGCCCAGGCTGGTCTTGAACCCCTGGGCTCAGGCAATCCTCTCACCTTGGCCTCCCAAAGTGCTGGGATTACAGGCTGAGCCACTGAGCCCAGCCTGCTGTAAAGTCTTAATTGGGATCAGGAATACCTGGGGTTTCTAGAGTATCTCTATCTCTATGTGGTCTCCAGCATGTTAACTTCAAGTGAACTTCTTTCATGTCAGATCAGGTTTCCCAAGACATGTGTCCCTGGAGAGAGACAACAGAGCAGGATCTGTATGTTTTTTATGACCTAACTTCTGAGGTCACATTGGATAATTTCTGCTATATTCTATTGGCTGAGACCGTTAACAAATGTCCACCCAGATACAAGAAAAAGAGACACAGGTCCTATCTCACAAAGGAGGAATGTCATCATCACATTATGGTGAAGAAGAGCATGTGAGATGAAATATATTGACGTGGTCATCTTTAGAAAATACCAACTGCTTTACTAATGTTTTCAAATTGTGGATATTTTCTATTTATTTACAATTACTAAAACTTGAATCTCTACTTTTAGAGTGGATTCACTTTTTTAAAAGTTTTTGACTTGGAAAAAGCTATGCTATTATTAGAGAAATATATACTTGAAAACTTAATTTGTAGTTCTTAATCTTCCTAAATTTTAGCATCCTAATTTTTTTCTTAAAGCTGCATAAAATAAGTCCGAAGTAAAACTAATATTTTTTCATGTGACCCTTAGGGCTAGAAATTTGCTTTATAAAAGAACATGTAATGAGAATGCAATTAACAAATTGCCATAGAAGACAATTTAATTGTTTGGCTTGAGTGAATCAAAATTTGGAGTTTCCTTTTACTTAGAACCAGCTGTGCTGCTTTTTCACACATCTATCTCTTGTAGGAAGTAAGGTCGAGGAGGGGCTGGCTTGAGGCAAGGAGATGACCTGTCTTTGCTGGTATGAAAAAGTAGCTTAAGGCCAGGATGGGTAGAGTCGATTCTGCCCTACCGTTCCCTAGATAGTAGTTGTTCCTTCATTGAACTGCTACAAATTTCCCCCCAAGGTAGTTGCTGCTGATTTTTCTTAGATATCAAGTCTGGCCTCAACTCTGATAATTATGACTGTATTTGTCCAGTGTTACAAAGTGAAAACGTTTGCTTGTTTGAGATGGGGGCTTGCTCTGCTGCCCAGGCTGAAGTACCGTGGAACCATCATAGCTCACTATAACTTTGAACTTCTGGAATCAAACTATCTTCCCACCCTGGCCTTCTGGGTAGCTAGGATTACAGGCCTAAGCCACTGTGCTCTACCAGGAAAGTTTCTTGAGGCTTAAATCAGTAGGATACCATTTCAACTGAGTGAAGTCATATTCCTGTGCCTCCTAGTCTCTCATCTTGGCTGTTCTTTCTCCTATTCCCACTCCCCATGTATTTTAAAATTTCTGTTATTTATATATTTTTATTTGAAAAATACATTATTTGATATTTTGGAAATAAAAATCTATAAAGAATAATAATAAACGCGTCTGTGTATCCGCATTTAGTTTAAGAAGTTGAACATGGGCAGGGCATGGTGTTTCACGCTTATAATCCCATCACTTTGGGAAGCCAAGATGAGAGGTCAAGAGTTTGAGCCCAGCCTGCAAAGCATAATGGGATGCTATGTCTACAATAAATAAATAAATTATCCAGGCATGGTGGTACATGCCTAGAGTTCTAGCTACTCAGGAGACTGAGGTGAGAGGATCGCCTGAGCCCAGGAGTTTGAGGCTGCAGTGATGGTGCCACTGCACTCCAGTCTGAGCAACAGAGCCAGACTCTGTCTCTAAAAAAAGAAAAAGAATGTCAAACATTACCAACACAGTATTCATCCCTACTATGTTTTAATTTCCCTTCTGCTCCCTCCACCTTTCTAAATTAAGAATTTTTTATTTCTTGGCATTTTAAAATTTTTTACTATAGTCCTAAATAATCTATATCAGTATTGAGAATTCTTTTAAGTTTCATGGAAGTGGCATTATACTGTATGTCTCCATTTGCAATCTACTTTTTAAAAATTGAACTTGTGAGATTTATTCTCAAATGTATTTCCACTGCTGCTGAGTATTTCATTGTATGATACCCATTCTCCAAGTGAAGGACATACTGTTTCTGATTTTTTATTTTTATAAATGCTTCCAAAAAATTCTTGTACTTGTCTTTTTGTGCACTTGTGTGAGTTCCTTATGATAGTGAACTATTTAACACAAGTCTGTGATGAGATAAGGAGGTTGTGTCAGAATATATATCAACACACAAGACTTTCTTGATGAAGACTTTCATCAAGAAAGTCTTATCTTATAAAAAAAAAATTGCCAGCACATCCCTTAACAGTGTGTTTAGTGATGTAGTTGAATTACATCCTTGCATAAGCTCTTTATTTTATTGTGGTTGAGTAACAAGGAGTTTGAGAATATGAACCATTCTGAGTGAAATTGTTGGGTTGTAGGCATATTGTGAAGTTTCTGCATGTTTCCAAAACCATTGTACCAATTTATGTAGCCATCAGAAGTGAATTTAAAACCTTGTTGCTTCACATCTTTGCCAAAATGTGGTATTATTAGACCTTTTAAATTTTTTCCAGTCTGGTGGGTGTGAAATGGCTCCTCCTTAAGTTTTATTTTGTCTATCCCTGATTGCTAGTGATATGGAGCATCTTAGGCTGGGCATGGTGGCTCACGCCTGTAATCCTAGCATTGTGGGAAGCTAAAGTAAGAGCATTGCTTGAATCGAGGAGTTCGAGACCAGACTTAACAATATAGTGAGACTCCATTCCTAGCAAAAAAAAAAAAGGGCATCTTGCCATTTTAAAAGTTGGTTTTCTGTAGTTCTGGTTACTCAGAAGGCTGAGGCAGAAGGATCACTGGAACCCAGAAGGTTGACGCTGGAGTGGCCGTGATCATGCATGTCACTGCATTCCAGCTTGGGCGAAGGTGAGACTCCAACTCCAAAAAAAAAAAAGGTTGATTTTTTAGGGTTTTAAAAATCATTAAACTTTTCTGGAAGGTTGCTGCTAACCTCAGTTTTTTCTTTATTCATGTCTTCCTTTTATTCAATGATCCAAAGGTAGGTCATGTCTGTTTATTGTTTTTGAAGCCCTTTCTTCCCTCTTTCCTCTTCTGTTATTCTATTCTTGCCGAAGATTGCTATTGATGCTCCTACGGCCGGTTTTCTGCTTTTCTATCTCTATTGTCACTTTTTGCTGGCTCAAGTCCTCTTGGAATCCCTACTTTTGGTAAAGGTCATGTCTATTGTGAAGGTATTATTTATGCATGTTGGATAAGCAAGACTTAGGGATGTAATAATAAAAGCTATTTTATATTGTTCTCCCAATGTCCTTCTAAATCTGTTCCATGGAGAAAATTCTTTTCTTATTCTTGGATAAAATTCAGGCAGGGCCAGATGTGGTGGCTCACTTTGGGAGGCTGATGAGGGAGGACTGCTTGAACCCAGGAGTTCGAGACCAGCCTGGGCAGCATAGAGGAAATTCATCTCTACCAAAAAAAAAAAAAATTTCCGGGTATAGTGGCATGTGTCTACAGTCCCAGCTACTTGGAATGCTGAGGTGGAAAGATTGTCTGAATTCAGGAGGTCAAGGCTGCTCTAAACTGTGATCATGCCACTGTACTCCAGTCTGGATGACAGAGTGAGACCTTGACTCAAAACAAAACAAAACAAACAGCAACTCAAAGTACTGTGAAAACAACAGAAAAAATCATATCACATTAGCATGCAAGTGCAGTATTAAATTAGCAATAAAATATCCAGCCCAATATGAATCAACATTTCAATCTTCACTCAGAGATATGACTTCTACCTATTTTTTTTTCTGAGACAGAGTCTTCATCTGTTACTCATGCTGGAGTGCAGTGGCACAATCACAGCCACCACAGACTTGACCTGCTGGGCTCAGGTGATCCTTCCACCTCAACCTTCCAAGTAGCTGGAACTATAGGTGTGCACCACCATGTCCAGCTGATTTTTTTTTTAATTGTAAAGATGAAGTCTCGCAATGTTGCCCAGGCTTGTCTTGAACTCCTGGACTCAGAAAATCCTCTCACCTTGGTCTCCCAAAGTGCTGGTATTACAGGTATGAGCACTTTGACTGGTCTTTCTTTTGTCTAGGGCTTCCTGCAGTTGTGTGCTATCTCCTTCTAGACGTGGAAGGAGGGCAATGGTCCTCTTCTCTTTTGCTGTCTGGACTATGCCTCTTTCCTCAGGTTTACTAATTATAGTTTCTACCCTGCCCAGGGTAGAAGGAAGGGAACTGGGGAGTCAGGAAGGGCTAGAAGGTGTACAAGAACATGATCATCTGACTTATACCATTGTAAGATGGCTTTGCTCTCTCCAGGCTTTGTACATGCTTACAGTCCATTCTTTCTCTTAGAGTAGCAGTTCTCAACCTTTTTGTATCAGGGACTGGTTTCATGGAAGACAATTTTTCCACAGGTGGGGGTGGGGTGGGATGGGGGATATGGTTTTGGAATGATTCAAGTGCAATACATTTATTGTACACTTTATTTATATTATTATTACATTGTAATATATAATGAAATAATTATACAACTCACCATAACACAGAATCAGTGGGAGCCCTGAGCTTGTTTTCCTGCAATTAGACTGTCCCATCTGGGGGTGATGGGAG
>CAUYQG010070979.1:0-15319 GCA_963574415.1 Tarsius wallacei | reverse complement strand
CGGTGAGACCTCGACTGCACAACAAATCAAAAAATTAGCTGGGCATGGTGGCGCACGTCTGTAGTTCCAGCTACTTGGAAAGCTAAGGCAGAAGGATCACCTGAGCCCAGCAGGTTGAAGCTGTGGTTGGCCGTGAGCGTGCCGCTGCACTCTAGCCTGAGTGACAGAGTGAGATTCTGACTCAAAAAAAAAAAAAGACCTTAAGACAAGGATGTCTATTCTTGCCACTTCTATTCAGTGTTGGGTTGGAAGTTCTTGCTGGTGCAACCAAGCAGGAAAATTAGATAAAAGTCATGTAGACTGGAAATGAAGAAGTAAAACTTTTTATTCACAGGTAACTTGATCATCTATGTAAAAAGTCTAGTGGAATTTGCAATTAAAAAGGAACTAGAACCAATAGGTTTAGCAAGATTTCAAGTACATACATCTTTTGTGACAGCATCAAAAAGTATGGAATGCTTAGGGATACAGCTGACAAGAGATATACAGAATCTATATACTGAACCCATAAACCACTGCTGAGAGGAGTTAAAGACCTAAATAAATGGAGAGATGCACTGCGTTCATAGGTCAGAAGTCTTACTATTACTAAGATCTCAGACTGACATATGGATTTGGTGCGGTCATAATCAAAAATTATGGGGGTAGGCTTTTTGTGGAAATTGACCTGCTGATTCAGAAATTCATAAGTAAATGTTAAAAGGCCAATAGTTCAAGTAAGTTTGAAGAAGATAAAAGTTAGAGAACTAAGACTACACGAATCAAGATGTCTTATAAAGCTAGTTATCAGTACAATGTGTGTCTTAGTCCGTTTTGTATTGCTATAACAGAATACCAGAGTAGGTAATTTATAGGGAAGGGACAGAGGAAGGGAGGGGGGGAAGGAGAGGAGAGAGAGCAAGAACATGTACAAACAGGCAGAAGGGGCCAAACATCCTTTTATCAGAAACCCACTCCCATGATGATGGCATTAGCACACTCATGAGGGCTCTGTCTAATCACCTCTTAAAGATCCCTGCTGAATTGGGGATTCCTTTGGGGGGACACCCTCTAACCACACATCGCAGGGTGGTATTGGATACAGATGGACAAATAGATCAAAGTAATAGAATAGGCTTCAGAAGTCGATCCACATATTATATGGTTGACTAATTTTTTACAAAGCTGCAAGGAACAATTTTGTGAAGGAAGGGTAATCTTTTCAACCAATGGTGCTGCAATAATTGCATACCCATATCCAAAACAATGAAGTGCAATCTGTCCTCAATACCATATAAAAAACTAACTCAAAATGGATCCAAGACCCGTGTATATGTAAAACTATAAAACATGTAAAAGAAAACAGGAGGAAATTTTTATGACCTTGGACTAGGCAAATATTTGTTAGATACAACATCAGAAACACAATATTTAGAATTTTAAAAAATTGATAAATGGCACTTCATCAAAATGAATAACTTGTGTCTTTGAAAGCTACTATCAAAAGAATGAAAAGATAAGCCACATACTAGTAAACTGCTTCCAAATAATTATCTAATTCAGAATTTGTATCTAGAATATATTTTTTTAAATCCTTAATAGATAATAATAAGAAAACATCCCAACTAAAAAAATGAGCAAGATATTTGATTGAACATATACTTCCTCAAAGAAGATATATGGGTGATGGATAAACATGAAAAGGTGCTCTAAATTATTAGTCATTAGAAAAATGCAATTAATAAAACAGCAACTCAAAGTACTATTTAAAAAAAGAAAAATGCACAATAAAACCACAATGAGAGCTGGGTGCAGTGGCTCATGCCTGTTATCCCAGCATTTTGGGAGGCTAAGGTGAGAGGATTGCCTGAGTCCAGGGGTTCAAGGCCAGCTTGGGCAACATGGCAAGACCTTATCTCCAATAAATCAAAAAATTAGCCAGGTGTGGTGGCACTCACCTGTGGTTCCAGCTACTTGGCTGAGGCAGAAGAATCGCCTGAGCCCAGCAGGTCGAGGCTGCAGTGTCCGTGAGCGTGCCACTACACTCCAGGCTGGGCAACAAAGTGAGACTGACTCAAAAAAAAAAAACAATGAGGCCAAGTGCGGTGGCTCATGCCTGTAAATTCAACACTTGGGGAGGTTGAGGTGGGAGGATCTCTTGAGGCCAGAGTTCAAGACTAGCCTGGGCAATATGTATAGCAAGACCCTGTCTCTATAAACACACACACACATTCACACAATAAGATATCCCAACACACTTATTAAGATAGCTACCGCCGGGCTCGGTGGCTCAGCCTGTAATCCCGTGCCTTTGGGAGGCTGAGGTGAGTGGATTGCTTGAGCCCGCGGGTTCGAGACCCGCCTGGGCAAGTGAGACCTCATCTCTACAATAAATCAAAAAATTAGCCGGGCGTGGTAGCGTGCACCTGTAGTTCCAGCTACTTGGAAGGCTGAGGTGGAAGGATCGCCGGAGCCCAGTAGGTCGAGGCTGCGGTGGCCGGAAACGGCCACTGCACTCCAGTCTAGGCAACAGAGTGAGACTCCAACTCAAAAAAAAAAAAAAGATAGCTACCATTTAAAATATTGATCAGACTGAGATGTGGAGAAACTAATGCTCTTATAGAATGCTGATAGGAATATAAAAAGGTACAGCCATCTTAGAAATCAGTTTAGTAAGAAAGGTTATGCTGAGCATGGTGGTTTACGCCTATCATTCCAGCATTTCGGGAGGTGGAGGCGAGAGGATTGCCTGAGCTCACGGGTTCAAGACCAGCCTAGGCAACTTGGTGAGACCTTGTCTCTATAATAAATCCAAAAAAAAAAATTAACTGGGCATGGTGGCGCATGCCTGTAGTTCCAGCTACTTGGAAGGCCAAGACAGAAGTATCACCTGAGCCCAGCAGGTCGAGGCTGTGGTGGCTGTGAGCATGCCACTGAACTTCAGCCTAGGCGACAGAATGAGACTCTGACTCAAAAAAAAAAAAAGAACTACATTTCTTAAAAGGTTAAGATGTATATCTCCTATATGATTTAGCCATTCCCCTTACAGGCATTTACCGAAGATGAATGAAAACGTGACCACACAGACATGTATGCTAATATTCATAAGCAACATTATTCACAATAGCCCCAAACTGGAAACAATCCAAATGTCCACCAGCAGGTAAATGGATAAACAAATTGTGATGTGTCCACGCAATAGACTGCTACTCAGCAATAGAAATGAATGAACTGTTCATAGCTGCAAAAATATGGGTATCAAAATAATTATGCTGAGTAAAAGAAGCCAACCAGAAAGTACATACTGATGTTAACGTTTATATAAAACTCTAGGAATGCAGACAGATCTTTAGTGACAGAAAACAGATCAGTGGTTGCCTCAGGACCAGGGATTGGAAGGAAAAGAGGTGGGGACCAAGAAAGGTGGAAGAGGGGAGAAAAAAGCGGAGTGAGAAAGTTTGACGGGGGGCGGGGGGCACTGATGGATATGGTCATTGTCTTGATTGTGGTGATGGTTTCATGGGTGTAAGTCAAAACATCAAACTGGGCTGGGCATGGTGGCTCATGCCTGTAATCCCAGCACTTTGGAAGGCCATGGCAAGAGGATTGCCTGAGCCCAGGGGTTCGAGAACAGCCTGGGCAACACAGGGAGACCTCGTCTCTACAATAAATCCAAAAATTAGCTGGGCGTGGTGGCCCATGCCTGTAGTTACAGCTATTTAGAAGGCTGAGGTGGAAGGATTGCCTGAGCACAGCAGGTCATGGCAGCAGTGCACGTGAGCATGCCACTGCACTCCAACCTGGGTGATAGAATGAGACTCCAACTGGAAAAAAAAAAAATCAAACTGTATACTTTAAATATGTGCAGTTTAAGGTCTGATAATTACACCTCAATAGAGTTGATTTTTTTTTTTAACCCAAAAGTTAAAAAAGTGTTGAGTGAGGAATAAATTGTGGGAGAATGGTTGTGAGTGCCTGGACTGAGACGTGAATCAGAAAGGCGGAGGAATCTGTTGGTTAATAGAACGTGGAACGGAGGCAGGTTGTCAGTGAACACGGGTAACATGCCTGTAACCTGTTCTAACCAGTCCTAAAGTGTGTTCTAAATAGGTTAGAACCAAACCTATCACAGTTACTGAGCAATTTATTCTCTCTTTCAGGAAAAGTGTGCAAGCATCAATGACGCGGCCCTTTTAGACATCGTTTGTAAGTTTTGGCGATTTGTATTTACACTTCACCCATCTATTTCAGCAGAGGCAATTTTATATGTAAAGCCTCAGATTCTAGAGTCGAGAAGACCTGGTTTCAGATCCTAGCTCTGTAACTTAGCAGTCATGTGCCCTTTGCCAAGTTTTCGCCTTTCTAAGCCTTAGACTCCTAGTAAAGTGGAGATAATAGTACAGTGCCTACTTGACAGGAGTGCTACACGAATTAAATGAGATAATGCCCAAAAAGCTCTTAGCATAGTAACTGGCACATCATAAGCACAAAATAAATATTTGTTGGGCTTTGTGTTACTGACAGTTCCTGACTTACGATGGTTTAACTTAAATTTTTCAACTTTATGCTGATATGAAAGTGATGCTCATTCAGCAGAAACTGGAGTTCAAGTTCTCATATAACCATCCTGTTTCTCACTCTCAGTACAGTATTCAATAAATTACATGAGATAGTCATACTTTATTGCACAATAACCTTTTTGTTCGATGATTTTGCCCAACTGTAGGCTAACGTACAAGTTCTAAGCACATTTAAGGTAGGCGAGGCTAAGCTATGGTGCTCCTTAGGTTAGGTGTATTAAGTGCATTTTGACTTAAAGATATTTTCAAGTTACAATGGATTTATTGGGACATAGCCCCATCATAAGTCAAGAAGCATCTGTTACTATTACAGAATTTGGAAATGCGTATGTTTCTGAAACTGTTCCCATTACAGTGTAACTTCTGACCTATCCTCCCTTCCATTTCTTGGACTTTTTTGTTTGTTTGTCTGGCTTTTGTCTCTTAGTTTTTCAAGATGTCTATTTTTTTCATTAGGAGGCAACATAGTATAGGGGCTAAGAACACAGGCTCAGGGGCTGGATTTCTTCAGTTGGTTTCACCATTGCCTCCCTGTGAGCCCTGAGGAGGTGGCTAACATCTCTGTGTCTTGGTATTATCATTTGATAAATCTGTAGTAATGATAATACTGCACAAGGTTATGGTGAAGATTAAATAAGTACATGGTAAGTGCTTAGGGCAGGGCCTGGATTTACTAAGTGTGATCATTATATATTAGCTGTTTTCTGTAACCTGGAAGAGTAACAACACTCTGCTTTTTGAACACTTGGCTCCAACCATGACATAGCTGAATCTATTTAGCGTGCCTGCCTCTGTTTAGTTTGTCTCCTTCTCGGTGACTGGATTCTCTCTAAGGCGTAAAAGGTGGATCCACACAGTTTCCATTTCTCACGCATTAATTCGGATGTTCATTAGGCATCTACTGTGTGCCAGACAGTATGCAAGGCACTGGTGAGCAAAACAGCTGACTCATACGCACTCAGAGGTCACAGTCGACTTGAGAGAGATTGGTCCGTTAATCACTCAAATACACAATAGTAAGTGCTCCGAAAGAGAAAAAGAAAGGGTTCCTGAGAGTGGAAGCTGCTCTGCTGTGGGGATTTAGGAAAGACCTCCTTAAGGAGATGTCTTTTGAGCCAATGTCCAAAGGCGGAGGTGGCAATAACTGGGCACTGGGGAGAAGGAGGCTAAGGAGTGGGAGGGTCGAGGTGCAGGTGTGAGAGGGTGGGAGGGAGTATGCCCAGGGCAGAGAAGGGGAACAGGAAGCTCCGTGCTGCAGAAGAAGGGTCAAGGGGTGGGGGCAGGGCTGAGAGGCCACTGGGAGGCTTGCAGTCTTCATCTGAAGAATCATGAAAGCTTTTGAAGGGTTATGAACAGGATAGAATTAGGGGCTTGTTCTTGGAAACATCACTCTGGTTACAGTGTAGAGAGGATGGGGAGAGACCTATTGGAGGTCCATGCAAGAAAGGACTGACTGGGGAGGCTGGAAAGGGGGTGGGAGCCAAGGAATAGGCAGACTCAAACTGAAGGGGACTGCATGCAGAGTAGTGGGGAGAGCACACGTGGCTCAGCAGTGAGACTAAGAGAGGGAGCACGTGTGTCACAAGGTCATGGACTAGTCTAGGACGTGTTGCATTTGAGGTAATACATGTCTTCACTTGTATTTAAGTCCTTGGCATTTATTTCATGAATTTTCAGATAATGAAGTTTAATGGAATTATTAACAACAAAAAATCTTAATTTGTGTTGTTACACCAGCCTTACTCACAGACTAATTAGCAGGCCATCTCAACTCTCCAAAACACAGAGCCAAGGAAGAAAGTACCAGAAGAAAGCAAAAAGTTTTGGATGCTGTCTCTAGACCCAGCATCACACTGCCTGCTTACACCTGCGTTAGACAAAACCAGAGAATCAATGAATTGCGTGGCCTGTCGCCATAAATGGGACAGGAGTCGGGTTGACGGGAACACTCAGGCACCAAAAAGAAAAGATACTGAACCTAAGGAAGGACAAAAAAAGTATTAAGGTGCCCCTGAGTGTTGGGGCCAACGGGCCCTCTTTATGGGATGTGGAAAACCTAGTTTGACTAACCCTGAATTGTACCCCCACATCTTTAAAATAAAAATTTTTTAAAAATAAATATAACACTGGGGGGAAAAAAAAGAAAACCTAATTTGAAGTCTAGGAGTACAGAGAGATGAGCAAAGGAACCAGAAGGATGATGGAATATTGCTGAGCTTGCTAACCTCCTAGGTCCATTTCCACTCTAGGATGCTCTTAAGTTTGTAACTCCTGAGGGTGTTTTCTGTGTCATATATTTATTCATTCATTTGTCAAACATGAAGCCAGGTGAAGTGATTCGCGCAGGTTAAGTGAAGTTCAGCCTGAGCAACATAGTGAGACCCTGTCTCTAAATGATATATGAGGCTGGGCATGGTGGCTCAAGAATCCCAGCACTTTGGGTGACCTAGGCGAGAGGATTGTCTGAGCCCACAGGTTGTCCAGCAGGTCAACGCTGGGGTGCCATGAGCGTGCCACTGCACTCCAGCCTGGGCGATGGAGTGAGACTCCAACTCAAATAAATAAATAAATAAAATATATGTACACATACACACACTCTTTGAGTTCTTGCTTTATTCCAAGCAGTTAAGTTTAAGCCTGGGAATAGAACGGGGAGCACGTCCCTCATTTCCATGAGAATCTAGTGGTGGGGGCAGGCAGTATAGAGATGAACATCTAGACATGTAATGTGATATCAGCTAGTGACAGGTCCTCTCGTGGGGACTGAAGCAGGGCAGTGGGTGTGAGGTGATAAGGATGGGCCACTCGGAGAGGAGAGCAGAATGAGGTGGAGGACGGCGTGTGAGGACCATGAGGAAGAGGCTCTGGGCACATGTCGATCACGAGGAGCACAGCGTGCCTTGTCGTGCCTGATAAATGTGGAGCAGACTGATGTGGAAATAGAATAAATGCTAAAGCATAAATGCTAAAATCGAACGGAACCATATTAGGTAGGTCAAATTGAGGAACCATAATTTGTTTTTCTGAAGTAAATTTAATCTAGCCACTGCCCTCCAGCCTGGGCGACAAAGTGAGACTCCAACTCAAAAAGAAAAAGAAAAAAAAAGGTTTTTAATTAATCCAATTCAGTTTATATTTTGAATGAAAATCTGTATAACCTAATTTGCAAATTACTGTTATTTTCCCCAGTTTAAAATTATTAAAAATATCCAACTATAGGCATATTATGTCAAAGTTCTATGATCTCATACTAAGTCGTAATCCCTTCCCTCTCCCAGGTACTCAACTTCATCGGCACAAGAAAATCTGGGATGTTTTTCACATGAGTAAAGAACCAGGTAATAGTTTCCATTTTAAATTGGACATTTATATTTGATATTTCAGCAATTTAAAAATAAATGACAGTATATTCCTCCTAAATCTCTTTTCTTTCAAAGTGAAGTGGTTATTTGTTACTCACCTAGGAAATATGAGAATTAGATTTGTGGTATTTGTCAGAGATGCTAGCATTGCCTTTGTGTAATTTGATCATTATTGCTCTGCAAATGTGCAAAATGCCTAGTTTCAGGGTTCATTTGTAAATATATTTTTAAAAGACATAGCTCCCTTAATTTTTCTTTTTTTTTTTTTCCACTTTTACAGGTGATGATGTTGACCTTTTTGATATGAATCAGTTCAAAAGTTCATTTAAGAAAGTTCTTCAGAGAGCATTAAAAAATGTAAGAATAGATTTCACCTGAATCTACATGAAATTCAATTTAATGACGTGTGCACTTAAAATTTGCTACTGTCTTGTGTCCTTATTTGTAAGAAATCCAGTTAGTAAATATTCTGTTCTGTTCTATTCCCTACCAAAGGCATACTCTAAATATAATAACAACTTCCCTCTCCTCCCATGAGTCCATTCAGGGCCCAATGCCTCTTTCTTATAAGCAGTGCCTTGTAAGAGCTCTCTGCAGTCTAGAAATGTTCAGTATTGGCCCTGTCCAGTACACTAGTAGCTACATGTGGCTACTACACATTTAACATGTGACTAGTGTGACTGAGCAGCTGAATTTTTAATCCTATTTAACTTGAATGAATTTAAGTGTCATAGCCACATGTGGCTAGTGGTTCCTGTAATGGTCAGAGCAGCTCTGAAGCCTCCTTGATTTTACAGGTGTTTTTTGCTTTTGTAATGTGAAACAAAGACATTATTCAGAATAAGACCATCTTCCATTCAAGCCAGCAGAGGCCAGTACCTGATGGGGCCCACGCTCTGCTCACTCAGAAAGTCAGACCACTCTGTGCCAGTGGGCCCTAGACAGGGGAGATTTCCTTGTCTGATGCATCCAGGGGATTTGGAAAAGCAGCTAATAAAGAGTAGGCAAAGTTTGCTAGTGCCAGCAGCACCAAAACAACCCACTTTTCCTGGAGTAAGACCCTAGAGGGAAGAAGTACAGAGGCGTGGGCAAGCCAAGTGCACCCATCTCAATTCCTCCTATCCAGGGTCGGAGCTCCAAGGGGAAGCTGAAGCAGAGGTGAGCTGGAAATTCCAGACCCCTGGGCAATTAGCAGTTTAGAAAGGCCTGCATCTTATCCTTGAAATGGAAACCAAATGCAACTTCCTGTAGCCTCGTCATACAACATCCCTTTAGAATAGTTTTTATTTTCTGAGCTAAGCGCATAAAGGCATTAGGATTATTATATTTTTAAGCCTATTATTACATAGAAATCTTACTGTTTCTATAGTGTACCCAAGGTATGTGCCAGCTGCTAAAAAAGCATCATTATAAAACTGGTATCTTGGCCAGGCTCGGTTGCTTGCGCCCGTAATCCCAGCACTTTGGGAGGCTGAGGCAAAAGAATTGCCTGAGCCCAGAAGTTTGAGACCAGCCTGGGCAACATGGTGAGACCTCATCTCTGCAAAAAATCAAAAATTAAAATTAAGAAACAGGTATCTCATTTGTAAGGCTGCCTTATTTCATAAACTCTTATAGGTGGAGGAACAGTGTTCAGGACACACCCAAGAAATGATTGAAAAACGATGTCATATGCTGATTGTAGCTTTTGAAAAAATTATTTTCTTTCAGAAAACTTTGAAAAGCAAAAATATGTCTTTAAAAACAATCTTTCCCAAAAATCTCCAAAACATCATCAGGAAAAGTAGGAGAAAAGACTGCTAGGTCTCAACCCGCCTATAACGTTATAGTAACATTGTGTGCTCCTAAAAACACCTGTATTTGGTGCTACAATGAGATATTAATTAGAAAACCTAAATCTTTCTTTTAAAATAAGGTGACAGTCAGCTTCAGAGAAACTGAAGAGAATGAGGTCTGGATTCGAGTCGCCTGGGGCACACAGTATACGAAGCCAAAGCAGTACAAACCGACTTACGTGGTGTATTACCCCCAGACGCCATATGTCTTCACCTCTTCCAGGCTGACACGCAATATAACCTTGCTGGGTCAGGTAGGGAACAAATTATGATAAGCTATAATATTTTATTATTATCTCAAAGGTTTGTGTAAGTATAAAGTGAAAGTGTTCAATAAGCATTTGATATAGAATTACCACATTTAATTCTTGTTCTCCTAAAATAAGTAATAGAGTGTTGTATCTACAAGTGGGAATGTGGCATATGATAGTGTGGAGCTGTTCTTTATTGTCTTTTAATTTAGAAGTAATGAATGCTTAATATAAGAAATGTGGCTGGGCACAGAGCCTGTAATCCTAACACTTTGGGAGGCTGAGATGGGAGAATCACTCAAGATCCCGTCTCAACAAGAAAAAAAAAATTTTTTTTTTAATTAGCCAGGCATGGTGGAGTGCCTATAGTCCTGGCCACACTAGAGGCTGAGGCAGGAGGATTGCTTGAGCCCAGGAGTTCAAGGCTACAGTGAACTATGATTACACCATTGCACTTCTGCCTAGGCCACAGAGAGAGACCCTGTCTCAAAAAAAAAACAAAAACTATACACACATACATACACACACAAAGGAGAACCCCCCAAAAACCCAGAATGTGTTTTTAAAAATTGTGTATTTATTCTTACATGTTTAAACTTCAGTCACCTTCAAAGTACTCTCCATCTGATGCGGTATACCTATCAAGATGCTTTTTCACTGCTTAAAACTCGTCAATTTTGATGTCTTTTAGTGCTTCTGCTATTTTTGTTTCACCTCTTCCACGTGGGCAAAACATTTCCCTTTGAAGATTTTTTTCATCTGGGGAAACAAAAAAAGTCGCTGGGAACATTCAGCAGAGTGTGGGCAGGTACAGACATAAATCAACCATCATGAAATGGGGAAATGTGTTGAAAGAATCTTCACAAAAATTCACTGAAGCTGACGCAGCCTCTCACAACAAAGCTAGCTGGTCCACTGGGTTCCTAGAATACCTACCTAGAGGAGGAACCCTATACTACAAGGAGCCCACCCTCCAAAAGATAATTCCGATTTTGGGGGGGGGTCCCCCATATATATATATAGAGAGAGAGAGAGAGAGAGAGAGAGAGACATGGCTGGGCATAGTGGCTCAGCCTGTAATCCCAGCACTTTGGGAGGCCAAGGCGAGAGGATTGCCTGAGCCTGGGTGTTCGAGACTAGCCGGGGCAACTTAGTGAAACCTCGTCTCTACAATAAATCAAAAAAATAAGCCAGGTGTGGCAGCGCGTGCCTGTAGTTCCAGCTACTTGGAAGACTGAGGTGGAAGGATTGCCTAAGCCCAGCAGGTCGAGGATGTGGTGACCGTGAGCATGCCACTATACTCAAGCCTGGGTGACAAAATGAGACTCCAGCTCAAAAAAAAAGAGCGAGAGAGAGAGAGAGAGAGATAGTATATATACGGGGTGCCAAAAAATGCATACATATTTTAAGTGTGATGTTTGCTCAAAAGATAGCATTAATCAAATGAATGCCAATCAAAGAAAATGGTAGAAGCACTGTTGAGCAAATGTCATACTACACATTGCTACAATAATTTCTTCAACTTCAAAAAGTAATATATAGATAACATCTCTTAAAATATGTATACATTTTTTTGTTGGATATGGTGGTTCATGTCTGTAATCCCAGCACTTTGGGAGCAGAGGTAAGAGGACTGCCTGAGCCCGCAGGTTCAAGACCAGCCTGGGCAACATGGTGAGACCTCATCTCTACAATAAATCAAAAACTTAGGCCAGGTGCGGTGGCTCAAGCCTGTAATCCCAGCACTTTGGAAGGCCGAGGCAAGAGTATTGCCTGAGCCCACGGGTTTGAGACCAACCTGGGCAACATGGTGAGACCTCATCTCTACAATAAATCAAAAAAACTAACCATCGTGGTAGCGTGCACCTGTAGTTCCAGCTACTTGAAAGGTTGAGGCAGAAGGATTGCCTGAGCTCAGCAGGTCAACGCTGGAATGGCCGTGAGCATGCCACTGCACTCCTGCCTGGGCAACGGAGTGAAACTCCAACTCAAAAAAAAAAAAAACTGCATTTAATACATACATTTTTCCTTCAATATTGACTCCTAGACTGTACATATTTACATTTTTGTTTTTCCTTTCCTTTTTTTTTTCCTTTCACTTCTGCCTCTGATGGGTAATATATTTGTATTTTTATATGGTAGTATCAGTATAGTGTTAGAAGACCAGTATTCTAAAACAGTAGCATTTTGAGTATTAATTGTTTATTATACCTCCTAACTTAAAACAGAATTACTTTTCTAAAATTGGTATAAAAGACTACATTTATGAGAATCTCAATGCCATTATCCACTTTTTGTTTTTGAGTAACAGCCTATGAGAGTAATTTTTTTGGATTTCTTCTTTTAATCTTAAGTGGTATCTAGTCCCTAACTGCAGCCACAACATTTTACTTTGACAAATATTGTAAACACAGGGACAATAGTCCTAATAATAATTTGCTAATTTTTATTTCAAGGCCCTGACAATTGCTAGCAAACACCATGAGATTGTGAAAATGGACCTGAGAAGCCGCTACCTGGACTCTCTGAAGGCTATTGCTTTTCAACAGTATAATCAGGTGAGCCAGTCAGTGACTCTCTAAGTTGTCTTCATTTTCTTTTTCACACAGGAGTTAGAAGCTACTGAGGAGGTGGGAAAGTCCACCTCTACCAAGAGGCGACCACTCTAGATATTACTGAACTAGAGAAAGCTTTCCAACTAGTTAACATGAAAGGAAGCAAAATCACTTCTCACAGTCATCTTTTTATAATTGTATTGTGTTTTGTACCACTCATTAGTCATGGGATTCTGTGTTATAGATACCAGTTTCCAAATCAGCTATTCCCATTAGGATGTATTTTCTCTTTAGAGTAACTTGACACTGTCTTTTTGTTTGTTTCTTTATTTGTTTGTTTGTTTGTTTGTTTTGGGGGGAGTTGGAGTTGGAGTCTCACTCTGTTGCCCAGGTTGAAGTGCAGTGGCATGCTCACAGCCATCACAGCCTCTACCTGCTGGGCTTAGGCGATCCTTCTGCTTCAGCTTTCCAAGTAGCTGGAAGTATAGGCTTCTTTCTCCTTAGAACATATGACAATATATAACTATAACCTCTCTAAGGGCGTAAAGACATACACAGAGCATTAACAATACACTTGCATGAGTCTGAATGCATGAGCAGACATTTGCCATGCAAGGAGAAAATACACCTGAACCTGTGAAAAGGACAGATCCATTCTTGTCATTAAAAGGGAGTAAGACTTTGAAATAATTTTAACAAAGAAATACACTGTGGGACTTAATCAACCAGGGCTTTCCCCTTTAATTCCAACTCCTGTATAACATGCTTGACTGATGGGACAAAAAATTAATTACACTTCTCTGTTACTTGATAGAATAATATACTTGGAAGGCTGAGGCGGAAGGATTGCCTGAGCCCTGCCGGTTGAGGCTGCATAGCCGTGAGCCTGCACTCCAGCCTGGGCGACAGAGTAAGACTACTCCAACTCAAAAAAAAAAAAGTTAGGTCGTGATTTTGTCTCCGAGTTGTCCCCTCCTGCCCACCAAAAATTGATATAAATTATTCTGCTATGACAGTTGCATTCTTAGGAAAATTCACATTGTCAAGCACTGAATTATAAAATAATGGCTTCAGTAGGAGAAGAGGTTCAAGAGAGTCAGACTCATGGCAAGAAAGTTGTTTTTCCCAAAGGAATCTCAGTTTTTTAGGGTTGTAAAGGAACAGCTATGTCGCCAACACGCCACAGTGCAAACACTGCCTGGGATTCCTCAGGCTTTGCACTCACCTACACTTCTTCTAGATCCACTTCTATGAGAACAAAGCACAGAGTCCCTCAAATAGAAAGGCATGCTAAAGACCCAGCAGTCTCCTTGTCAACATCCTGCTAGGGTAAAATGCTCACCTCAGCCAGGATATGGCCTCAAATCTCTTCTTATTGAAAAAGTAAAGATTTGGCAAACTTTTGTAATAAAAACCAATTAATAGTTGTATTTCAAGATGTTAAAATTAGTAAAACACTCACCTTTCCCTTTTTTTTTTTTTTTTTTTTTTTTTTTAGGTGTTTGAAATTCACAACTCTACGGTACCACTACAGGAAAGAAGGCTTGCACTAGGTATAAACAGTATGTGTGTTTTAATATAAAACTGAACTATGGAAGTGCATCATTCCCTTATAGATTTCTGTCACTCAGTAAAACCTATATGTACTAGGATCCTTGTTCAAAAGTAGTTACTGCTTTCAGAAAAATTGAAAATTAAATATCTATTAAAGGAGGAAAACTGGCAGGGCATGATAGCTTACACCTGTAATCCCAGTGCTTTGGGAGGCAGAGGCAAGATGATTGCCTGAGCCCAGGAGTTCGAGACCAGCCTGGATAACTTGGCAAGACCTCATCTCTATAATAAATCAAAAAATTAGCCAGGTGTGGTGGGATACTCTTGTGGTTCCAGCTACTTGGAGGGCTGAGGTGGAAGGATCTCCTGAGCCCAGCAGGTCGAGGATGCAGTGGCCATTAGCAGGTTGAGATTTCAGTGACCATGAGCATGCCACTGCACTCTAGCATGGATGACAGAGTGAGACTCCAGCTAAGATAGATAGATTAGATAGATAGATAGATAGATAGATAGATAGATAGATAGATAGATAGAGAAAACTAAGCTGCCACAAGTCTCCTTTAGGATTTACTAGACTAACAACAACAAAACCATAACAACAAAAAGCAAAAATTAGCTAAGGTATTCATATGTGTTACTTCCTTAATCATCACAGCAGTCCCATGAGTAAGTGCTGTTCATCAGGAAGCTGGGTTTCAGGGGGGCTTGGTGACTCTCCTAGGCAAAGTGGCAGAGCCAGAAGTGAAATCCAGGTATGTCTGAGTCTGGAGCCCTCAGACAGTGCTGCTGCACTTCTTGTGTACTCAGCATCATGATTGTGTTGCTGCTCACAGGTGGCATGAGTCTCTCCCCAGAAAACCCGAGACAATAGAGTACGGAACTACTGTAGTGAGTGAGAAAGTTCAGAAAAGTGGCTGGGTAAAATATAAATTTATAGAAACTGAAAACTGACCTATCTCTTGGTAGCTATTTGGCAAGAAAATAAAATGGTACAACTGTTATAAACTAAAGATTTTTATGAGTTTCCAGTGGCATCGGAACTACCACTGATCTCATGTTAAGTAAAGAAAGCACGATGCAAAATTGTATTTTGATTCCAGTTTAAGAAATACATAGATGAGGCCAGGTGTGCAAGTGTGGTAGCTCTTGCTTATAATCCCAGCTACTAGGGGAGACTGAGGCAGGAGGATCACTTGAGGTCAG
>CAUYQG010070975.1:0-14695 GCA_963574415.1 Tarsius wallacei | reverse complement strand
TAGGATCTACAAGGAACTCAAATGTGCTGAAAAGAAAAAAACAAACAGCACCATTACAAAGTGGGCAAAAGTTCTGAATAGACAGTTCTCAAAAGAAGACAAATGAGCAGCCAACAGATACATGAAAAAATGTTCAGCCTCACTAGTCATCAAAGAAGTGCAAAGTAAAACTACACTTAGATACCACCTAACTCCAGTCAGGATGACCATTATCAATAACTCAAAAAATAACAGATGCTGGAGAGGATGTGGCAAAAAGGGAACACTTCTACCACTGTTGGTGGGAGTGTAAACTAGAACAGCCTCTGTGGAAAAAAGTGTGGCAATTCCTAAAAGTTCTAAAAATCAACTTTCCATATGACTTCACAATCTGCCTACTAGGAATATACCCAGAAGAACTAAAATCACTCTATGTAAAAGATACCTGCACACATATGTTTATTACAGCATTGTTCACAATAGCAAGAATATAGTACCAACCATGCTGCTCGTCAACAGAGGACTGTTTAAAAAAAATGTGGTACATATACACAATGGATATTAGGCATCTATGAACAAAAACAAAATCATGAACTTCGCAGCAACCTGGATAGACTTAGAGTCTATAATACTGAGTGATTTTTCACAGAAACAAAGAACTGAGTATTATATGTTCTCACTCATAAATGGACCTTGAACAACTACCATAATACTATAAGAAAAGGATTGACATAACAGGAAACTGCAGGGGGGTAGGAGGGGCTTGGAGGTGGGATTGGCAGTAGTAGGAATCTGACTGGAGAAGGGGGGCACACCTCATCAACAAGGGTACCTGCATAATGAATATTTGTATACCTAACACTGAATTTTACCCCCATTTTTAAAATAAAAAATTTAAAAGTCAAAAAGAAAAAAAAGAGAACTACAGGACAATATCCCTTAAGAATATAGATGCAAAATTTCTCATGAAGATTCTAGCCAATTGGATCCAAAAACACATCGCAAAAATCATCCACCATGACCAAGTAGGCTTCATCCACAGGATGCAGGACTGGTTCAACATGCACAAGACCATAATTGTAATTAAATACATCAACAAATGTAAAAACAAGAGCCATATGATAATATCATTACATGCAGAAAAAGTTTGTTTTTGATAAAATCCAGCATCCCTTCTTGATAAAAACCCTCAAACATCTAGATATAAAAGAAACATACCTCAAAATAGTAAGCGCCATCTATGATAAACCCACAGCTAACATATTGCTAAATGGGCAGAAACTGGAAACATTTCCTCTGAAAACCTGAACAAGATAAGGATGCCCATTCTCACCCCTCTTGTTCAACATTGTGTTAGAACTCCTATCTAGAGCAATTAGACAAGACAAGGAAATCAGGGGTATCCAAATAGGAAAAGAGGAAGTCGAGTTATCCCTCTTTGCTGATGATATAATCCTATGTCTGAAAATCCAAAAGAATCTCTCAAAAACCTGCTTGCACTGATAAAGGACATTGGCAAACCTCGGGGTACAAAATTAATGTGCAAAAGACACTTGCATTTTATACACCAACTACAAGCAAGCAGAAAACCAAATAAAAAGCACAAATCCATTCACAACGGCTACAAAAAAATTGAAATACTTTGGCATCTTTCTAATCAGAGAAGTGTAAGACCATTACAATGAGAACTACAAAACACTGCTCAAAGAAATCCAAGAAGATACAAACAAATGGAAAAATATTTCATGCTTATGGATAGGAAGAATCAACATTGTTAAGAATGCCATCCCACCAAAGGCAATCTTCAGATTCAATACAATGCCCATTAAGTTACCAACATCATTATTCTCAGAACTGGAAATGACAATACAGAAATTCATATGGAAACATAAACTACCACAAATAGCCAAAACAATCCTCAGCAAAAGAAGCAAAGCAGGATGTATCACACTTCCAGATGTCAAACTTTACTATAAGTCTACAATAATCAAAGGAGCCTGGTATGGGTACAAGAACAGGCATATAGACCAATGGAACAGGATAGAGATTCTGGAAGCAAAGTCTCAATTTCTCAACCAACTCATCTCTGACAAACCTGCCAACAGCAACCACCGGGGAGTGGAGAACCTATTCTGTAAATAGTGCTGGGAAAACTGGCTCATAGCATGCAAAAGATTGAAACAGGACCCCTACTTATCACCAAACACAAAAATTAACTCTAAATGGATCAAAGACCTAAATGCAAAACCTCAGACTATAAGAATCTTAAAAAATGCGGGAGACACCCTTATGGAAACTGGCAACCAATTCTGGATCAAAACCCTAAATGCCCATACCATAAGAAATAAGATAGACAAGTGGGACCTCAACAAACTGACAAACTTCTGCAAAGCAAAAGAAACCATCTAGAGAGCAGGGAGACAGCCCACAGCATGGGAAAAAGTATTTGCCAACTGTATATCTGACAAAGGCTTAACATCTATTATCTACAAGGAACTTAAGCACTGAGGAAGGAAAAGAACAAACAGCCTCATTAAAAAGTAGGCAACAAACATGAATGGACACCTCCCAAAAGAAGACAGAGAGACAGTCAACAGACACATGAAAAAGTGCTCAGCCTCACTCATCACCAGAGAAAGGCAAATCAAAACCACATTGAACTATCACCTAATCCCAGTAAGAATGGCCATCATTAATAAAACAAACAACAGATGCTGGCGAGGATGTGGAGAAAAAGGAACGCTTCTACACTTCTGGTGGCAATGCAAACTTGTACAACCTCTCTGGAAAACAGTGTGGCGATTTCTGAAAGAACTAGAAATTGACTTTCCATATGACCCAGCAATTCCCCCATTGGGAATATATCTGGAGAAACTCAAATCATTCTACAAAAAGGATACCTGCACACACATGTTTGTTGCAGCTCTATTCATTATAGCAAAAACATGGAACCAACCAAGCTGCCCACTGAAGCTGCAGTGGATAAAAATAATGTGCTACATATACACAATGGAATATTATACAGCCATAAAAAAGGACAAACATATGGACTTTGCAGCAACTTGGATGGATTTAGAGTCGATCATACTCAGTGATCTATCACAGAAACAAAGAACAGAGTACCATATGTTCTCACTCGTATGTGGACCTTGAACAATTATCATAATACTATAAGAAAGGGATTGGCAGTAGTGGGAAACTGCCGGGGAGGGGAGGTGGGATTGGCAGTTGAGAGAAAGTGCCAGGGGAGGGAGGGGCACACCTCATCAACACGGGTACCTGCATAATGAACACTTGTGTCCCTACCCTGAATTGTACCCCACATCTTTAAAATTTTTTTTAAAATAGACCATCTACAGAAAGGGAGAAAATATTTGCAAACTTTTTTTCTGATAAGGGTCTAGTATCAGATTACATAAGGAGCTTCTAGAACTCAATAATAAAAAGACAAACAACCCAATGTAAAAATGGGCAAAGGACTTGAATAGGCATTTCCCCAAAGAAGATATACAAATAACCAACAAGCACATGAAAAGATGCTCAGTGTCTTAACCATCAGGAACACGCAAATCAAAACCACAATGAGATCACACCCATTAGAGTGGCTATAATACATTTTTTTAAAAGCGTTCACAAGGATGTAGAAAAAATGGAAAACTTGCACATGGCTGGAGGGAGTGGAAAATGGTAGCCACTAAGGGAAACAGTTTGGTAGTTCCTTAAAAAGTTAAACATAGAATTGCCATCTGATTCAGCAATTCTACTCCCAGGTATATGCCAAAACCCACTGAATACAGGAAGTCAAACAAATATAGGTAGGTATGTTCATAGCAGTGCTATTCACAATAGTCAAAAGGTGGAAGCAACTCAAATGCTCATCGATTGATGATTGGATAAACAAATTGTGTTATATACATACAAAGGAATATTATTTAGCCAGAAAAAGGAATGAAGTCATACTACATGCTGCAATGTATATGAAAACATCATGCTAAGTGGAAAAAGCAGACATAAGAGGTTGCACCTTCTATGACAATATTTCTATGAAATGTCTAGAGTTGATAAGTCCGTCAAGACAGAACGCAGACTGGTCGTTGCCTGGGGCTGGAGAAAACAGGGAGAAGCTGGTTAATGGGAATGAGGTCTTCTTTTGGGATGATGGAAATGTTTTGGGACTAGATAGAGGTGGGGGTCACACAACATTGTGAATGTACAAAATGCCACTGAATTACTCACTTTAAAATGGTTAGTTTTATTTCACATGAATTTCCTCTCAATAAGAAAGATTACATCATTGTTAATTTTACAGAATGCATAAACTACACCATGGTTATAAAAGAGAATGTCCTCCTTCTGAGGAAATACCAAAGTACTTAGGGGTTAAGGCATATGCTAAATGCAAGTTACTCTCAAGTGGTTTAGGGAAAAATACTAAGTACATGGATGGGTAGATAGATAGATAGATAATGGAGAGATAAATAGAGATAGAGAGATGTGGAGAGATAAATAGAGAGATAGAGATAATAGAGAGATGGAGGTGGTAATGTATGCATATGGTAAAGCAAATGGAGCAAAATGTCAACCATAGGCGAATCTAGGTAAAACACATGGTTATTTTCTGCAATATTCTATGAGCTTGAAATTATTTCTAAGCAAGAAGTTAAAAATAAAAAACGGAGCGGGTTGTACTCAAAAGAAGCTAGTGGGGAAGAGCTTCACAGGACACAGTTGGGGCAATTGACGATATGTGAATATGGACAATGGATTCAGCTGAAGCACTGGATGAATGTCGAATTTCCAAATTGTGATAACTACAGGGGGTTTACAGGAGAGACTATCTCTGTTTGAGGAAGCACACGCCGAAGCAGTAGGGGGGAAATGTGGGCAGGTGTCCACCTTATTCAGAAGACACCCCTGCACATGCCTGCACACATTAGCAAAGCAGATGAGGACAGCGTCCACAATAGGAACTTCTGGTGAAAGTATTTTTGTACTTTGAAATTACACCCAAAAAAGTCACAGAAAAGAAAAGAGGGTCAGCGTGGAGGCAGGCATGAGGGACGAGGTCCATGAACTGGGTTTGTGCCTGGCTCCCCTAATGTCGCCTTGGACGATGCCAGGAAAAGTGGTCAACAAGTCCCCAGGGGCCTCGCTTTTTCACCTCTGGCTAGTTCCAGACAGGGTGGTAGTCTGCATTTCCTCTTGCCCTGAACATTTCAAGGCCTCCTCTGTGATTACAATAGAGTCAAGGGTGGAAGCTGGGAGGCTGCACCTTCTCGTGCTTATGCTGAAAAGCCCAGGGCATTGTGGTGCTCACAGGATCTTGGATGTGTTCCTGCTGAACCCGGCAGGACCCACCTGGCCCAGGTAGGACCCCTGTTGCAAAGACGTCGATACATGGAGCTGGCTGGTTGGCAGATGCTGTCTGTCACAAGTGACTAGGAGCTCCACAGACGGCCCTGCCCAGAGACACATGCAAGCCCACCCCTCCCTGCTGCCAAGCGCCAACTCAGGGGTGTTGGTGGCCCTCCTGAAATATCTAAAGACGCCCAGTGTCTGCAAATCACATTGGTTTCCAGCCTTCTCATATTGTCCCGGGACACTCGAGAGGGCATAAGTGCAGAAATGCTGTTCCTATCACCTTGCATGGATTCGCTCCTCCGACCCTCTTGCCTGGAATCCCTTCATCTCTCCCTGGCCCATCCCAAACCTCCTCGCCCCAAGACCCAGTTCCAGTCCCTCCTCCTCTCCAAGTCAGCAGGGAGGCTTGTAGCCCACCAGGACACTGGTTCTCTGACTCCCATGATGCTTGCTACTCCTCTGCTGTCCAGCTTAATTCCACATACGTCTTTCTTGTCATCGTTTCCTGAGTGCACCAGTCCCTGTGATCCCCTAAGGACGGGGACCTCCGTCGGCGGTTTCCTCAGACAGCCCCTCTCTACTGCAAAGCCCTCCCTGGCACCACCCACCTAGAGGACACTCGACAACGCCCACCGACTCCAGTGATGGAGCCAAATGAGTTACATAACGGGAACAATCCTTGAGAAAGATTTTTCTGACAGGGGAATAAAGGATGGGCTAGAGAAAAGCACCAGCAAGCCCATCGATCACCAGGCATTTATTGAGTATCTCCTGTTTGAGACACTCCTGCTAAGCGCTTTGGAGCATTCAAAGGCAGGTAAGAAACCCCTACCTACCCCCCACTCCCACCAGAACGCAATTCAGGTTGAGGAGCCAACATGTGGGGAGTTACATAATATTATGAGGCATGAAGCATCCTGCAAAGGTGCAGCATCAGAGACGGGCACAGCAGGGTGTGATTAATTGCCAGGTGAGCAAGGAACTACCAAGAGGAATGACATGAGGCTGTGATTGGGCGGGACGGTGGGTTCTGGGGCTTGGTGGGAGCTGGGGGGGCAGGGAGAGGCAGCCCTTTCTGCACTGTGGTGATCTGGGAAGGAAGGATTGTGGAAGGGGAGGAGTTTGAGTTGTGTCCAGCCCATGGGGAGGGATTTCACAGGTGCGGACAAAGGGAAGGCATTGCTGCAGGGAAAATGGGCCTGTTAGAAATAAGTATGAGGGAGAGGAGATATACTCAGAGGCCTCGGGCAGGAGGAGGGTGGGCGGTGGGCATGAGGTGGGGAAGGCAGGGCCCTGACAGGTGGTGGGTGGGAGCAGGCCCTGACATCCCGCTGTGAGAGCCAACAGTTCTTGTCTCTCTGCTTTGGCTTGTTGTATTCAGTTTTTCTTCTCTCTCTTCCTCTAATCATCTTGGTTCAAATCTTGCTGTCACAGAAGCTGAGGGCCAGAGTTCCAGAAAGAAAAGGGTGGCCAGAACTGCCTCCCTCTCCACATGTTGCATCAGCTGCTGTGAGGAAGTTGGGGGCACAAACGTGGTGAGGGTCCCCTGGGTCTGTCCCCAGTGGGGAGGTGGCCCTGCTAAGGTTTCAGAGCATGGGGCAGGGGTTAAGCAGCAGAGGTAGAGCTCTCATGTGGAAACCCAAGCCGGGGAACCAGGGAGGGGATAAAAGATGCTCCTTGGACAGTAAAGGTGTCAAAGGAGGGAATATTTTCTCCTCGGTAGAGGAAGCCTGAGTAGGTCTGAGAAGAGAGAAAAAATAGTTGATGGTGACAGATCGAAGAGCAGGCCGGTGAGGAAGTAGAACTCCAGGGGTGAAGAGCAGAGGGGCGCAGGAAGAAACCAAGTCTGCCCTTGCCGGAGAGGGAAGCGGCACCCCGAAGAGGTCAAGGGACGGCAAGGATTTCAACCCAATGGTCTTCATCTTCTCATTCCAGGCTGCCTTCTGGTTTTCTGTGAGATGGAGTCCCGAAAAAGATGCCCACCTGGGAAACTGGAGAACTGACAGAGGAGTGTGCTTGCCTTGCAGAGATGGGAGCACTTGGGCAAATCTGTTAGGGGGAAAAGGCTGGAAACAATCTTGTTAGCCAACCAGCAAGGAAAGCAGCAGGATTGCTTCCTGAGGATGACCTGGTAGTCAAGTGAATCAGGAAGGTCCCATGACTCTCTCCCAGAAATCTTGGCCAACCGAGGAAGGGAATGGTGGTCTATAGGCTGGAGGCGCTCTTCACATGGGCATTTCATTTCTTAAATCTGTGTTTGTAATTCTCCCCACCCCCCAGGCACCTACTGTGTCTGCCCAGTATGCCTCACCATTTCAGGAAATTGTGTCCCCTTTCCCTCAATGCCCATGGTTATTGGGGGAGCAGCCATATACATACAGCTTGGCCCTACTGCCTGGAGAAGTTGATTGGCCCAGGGGTAGGCACCTGACCCAAACCAGACCAATCGGGTTTCTTCCCTGAGATGTCAGAACTTGAATGGAGAAAGAGGAAATAGTTTCTCTCCTCCTGTGGCCAAAACTGAGGACTGGTAAACTCAGGACCTGGTGGTGGTCTAGCAGAGTGAGAGACAGTAAAGAGCAGTTGATGGTAAGAACAAAAATGAAAGATGAGAGCGAGAAAGAGAAAGAACAGGCAGAGCCACCCAGAGTATCTGCTGGGGTTCTTGGTCGTCTATCTACATTCACTAGCTATACGATCTCATCACATCCCAAGACTTTAAATCCTTTCTCTGGGCTGATGACTCCCTGATTCACATCTGTAGCCTGGACCACTGTATCCACCTGCCTGTGGAAATGTCCTCTTAGATTTCTAATAGGCATCTCAAGATTAATAGATCCCCAAACCAAACTCCTGATATTCCTCCTCTACTCTGCCTGCTTTTCTGATCACCGCTATCTTTGTTTATGGCAACCTCATCCTTCCAGTCTCTCAGACTCAAAACCTTGCAGTTGTCCTTGTCTCCTCCTCCACATCCAATTCACCTTTAGGAAATAACCCAGAGTCTGACCGTCTCCTCGACTGCCTACCCTTTCTTTCCTCCACCGTCAGCTCCGTCCTAGATCTGGCATCACTGGTATTGCTATCTCTGCCCACATCACATCAGGTGAATCTTTGGCTCAGAACCCTCAGTGGCTCTCACTCACCTTCCGGATGAAAGCAAAGAGTGCCGTGGCCAACAGGTCCCATGTGGCCTCGCCTCGTGGCCATGCTGCTGGCCCCTACCCCATCTCCCCCACCCTACCTGCTCCAGCCACACTGGTCTAGAGACATATCCCAGCCATCCTCGTGGTCCCCTCCTTCCCTCTTTCCTGGCTTTGTTCTAATGTCATCTTCTGGGTGACTTTGTTATCTGAAAACTGCAGCCTTCTCCCTTATCACTCCTATGCCTTCCTCCTGACGTAGCTGTCTTCATATTACCTATCACCATGCAACATGCAATATGCTTTACTCATTTATGTATTTATTGTCTGTCTCCCCAGTGTCCAGAACGGTGTCCCTGGCACATAGATGGAACACGAGTGAATGAATGAGTGAATGAATGGATTTCTTGCAGCACACCAACCCTCCCCTTTTGGCATATGACAACCAGAGTTGGGTTCTATCTCTACCAATCAAAAATGTTCTAATAGATATGAAAATGGCTGGGAAAGTAAGGTGACAACATCTGTGCAGAAACAGGAGACAGAGGGGGCCAGATGTGACATTCTGAAGGAAGTTCTTAGTTGCTCTGGTCTAGATGGGAATGAAGATGGTGGAAATACAGACTAATTAAGTTAAGGAGGCCACGGGGCAGAGCCTGCCACCCTTTATTACCAACCAGATGTAGGGGATCTACCTTCTCTTTGTGACAGAATAACTGTCAACACTGTTTCCAGAACTTGAAGGCCTCCAAAAATGTGGACAAGAGGGAGCTGATACTGGCTGAGAGCCTTCCTATAAAATCAACACATATGAGCGCTGGGATGTACCAAGTCACTTTAAACCACTTTTCAGGCCTGCAAGGTCTGACTGTAACCCAGTGGATGATATGAACAGCCAAAGAAGTGGAGTGTCATTCAGACATGGCTGCATAGACATAGGAAACAGAGGCAAACCTTGGCCACTCCTGGCTGCTTGCTCTTGAGCCTGGTCACCCCTGACATGCACAACCATGCATCTGACAGACACCGTTCTGTCCTTAGCAGGATCGACCTCCCACCAGCTCTCAATCATTCCCACCCCTCCATCTGGAAGCAGTGTCTTCCCTCAGCTTCTCTGACCAACACCTTCCTGGCTTTCTTCCAGCATCTCGAGCATGCCCTCTCTGTCACCTTTTAAGACACACCTGTCTCCAACCAGCATCAGTGTAGGAGGCCCATGAGACTTGGGCCTGGGCTTTCTCCTCTTCCCAGACTCTCTCATCCAGGCCCATGGCTGTGATTTCTACAGACTCACAAATCTCCAACCATACTCTTCCCAGAGCTCCAGCTTCCTAGTGAAAATTTCCTCATAGATGACTCATAAACCACTCATGCTCAATGTGATCAGAACAGAACTCGGGACTCTCACCACCCCCCACACTGCCACTCCCAGCCTGGTCCTCCTCCAGGGTTCCCAGACTCAGAGAAAGTACCACTCTCTACCCCACTATGTTGACCAGAGACCTGGGGGTTACCTCAACATCGCCACCTGGATCATCAACCCCTCACCAAATCCTCCTGATTTCCCATCCCTGGCATTTTCCAAATCTTTTCACTTCTCTTTAGCTCCATCTTTGCCACCCCCACCTTCCCCCCCCCAACCCCCCGCCAGCTCAGGCCACCATCCCTCTTCTCTAGACCTCAGCGGAAGCCTCCTCACTAGGTCTTTCCATATCCACTTGTCCTGTCTCCCACTCATCTTCCACACAGCAGCCAGATAACCATAACCATGCTGATCCATCCCTTGCATAAGCCATTCATTTGGCCTCCTACTATTTTCAGAGTGTAGACCTGCACCATTCAATGACAGCCACTAGCCACATGTGGCCATTTCAAGTATTAATTATAATGAAATAAAATCAGAAGTCCAGTTCCCCCGTCATAATCTCCACTTTTTAAGTGATCAATGGTGACATGTGGCTAGTGGCTATTATGTTGGACAGCACAGATGTAGAACATTTCCATCATTATAGAAAGTTGTATTGAATATCATTAGAATAGATGGAACTGCCTATGGAGTCTCACATGCCCAGATGGTCTGTCCCCTGCTTGCCCTTCCAGCCTCATCTTGTGTCATTCTGCTGCCAGTTTCTCTGATTGAGTTCTACTATTTGACACACTCTCTCCCCGCCACTGGTCCTTTGCACATGCTGCTCCCTCAGCCTGGAGCACTCTTCTCTCTCTTACTAGACTAATTAACCCCTATTCATTCTTGGACCCCAGCTCAGGGGTGGATGGGTAGAAGGATGAATGGATAGACTGAGGAAGGTGGTAGTAGATTTAGCTATTGTCAAGGAATATAACCTTCTGAAAAGCCTTTGCCACTTGTAAGATGGAGTTCGTTAGCTTAGTGTCCATCATACTGCACCCATCTCACGCCCCTGCTTCCATCTGGACCCATCTTCTGATGCCCTCGTACCCCTGTGAACCAGGGGAGAACAGATAATGCCCGTTTCAGTTTTCTGGTTGAGGTGATGGCGGTTTCCTGGAAGATCAATATAATGGCCTCCCCTCCTGACTTGGTTCCCCATGGAGCAAGCTTGAGCCTTCAAGGAGAGAACATTCTGGTTCAAATAATGGGGCTATTTTTGTGTGGCAAACAAACAAATGGGCCTTCTTGTACCCACCTCAGCCCCAGATGCAGCCTGGCTGGTGTGACTCAGCCTCCATGGGCTGGTGACCTCACGCACTGCCCAGAGCGGGTCTCTGAGCCCCAGAGCCGAGGGGCAGATGCCCTGGTCCCTCCTCAGCAGAAAGGGTTTCACCATTTCCAGGTGAAACCCATCACTCATCCATAACCACACTGGGGAAAATAAGATGATGGGCAGTCCCCTCTGGGTATCCGAAATGAGGAAGGCTACAAGGTGTGATCTCTTCAACTCACAAAGCAAACTAAGCTTTTGCCACAACTTGGCCACTTAAGGACCAAGACAGCACCACACGCTGATGTTACAGGTGACTGAGCCCAGGAGGTCTCGGCGAATAGGTCCTGCAGTTGGAGGAACGCGTCAAAAAGCTGTGTCCCTGGCGTAGCCACTGTAGAGAACAGCATGGCGGCTCCTCAGAAATGGAGATGCAGGTTTGCCATGTGACCCAGGGCTTCCACTCCCAAGTTCACACCCCAAAGAACCAAAATAGGAACTCAGTTACGTGCACACCTCTGCTCCCTGCAGCACTGTTCACAACAGTCAAAAGCTGGGAACAACCCAAGGGTCCACTGATGGATGAATGGATACGCAGAATGTCGCCTGTGCAGACAACAGAATATTACTCAGCCTTAGAAAAAAAGGAAACCCAGAGGATGGACCTTGAGGACGTGGTGCTCAGTGAAATGAGCCAGTCGCAGGAGGACAGATACGGTATGACTCCACTCACAGGGTGCTTAGGCAGCAATTCGTAGGGACTGAAAGCAGCGAGGTGGCTGCCAGGGGCAGGGGAGGGGTGCTGAGTTCGTGTTTCATGGGTGCAGAGTTTCAGTTGTGAAGATGAGGAAGTTCTAGAAGTGAATGGTGGCGGCGGCTGCGCAACAGTGTGAATGGTCTCGATACCACTCGACCGTCCCCCTAAAAGTGGTTACGACGGTACATTTTACGTTATGTGCATTTTACCACAATAAAAATCAAAGCAAAAACCAATGTTCTAAAGGGAAGCGTTCTCTGATAGGTTAGGCAAGCGCCTTGAGCAGCAGGCCGACTTGACCTCTCCGAGGGGTGTGGCAGGGAGACCAGGCTGGCCTCTGCTGGCCCCTGTTCCATGGGCATCCCCCAAAGCACTTCTGTGAAAGCCATGCAGTCACGCTTAGAACACTGCTGCCCATCATCCCACCCTGGGGAGACGCTAGCCATGACTTAAAAGTGACCAGTCTTCACCGGCTGTGGGCGGTTTTGCTCTCTGAAGAGCCAAAAGCAACCCTGGACCCATCTGCTACGACCGAAAGGGATGAGGGAGGAAGGTGCCTGGGCGAGCCACCACTTGGGGGGATGGAAACAAGGTAGGGCTATGACACAATGCTAGCCACCATGCCCCCGCCACGTGCTGTGTTCTACCCACCCTTCCCATGCAGTTTCCAGAAAACTCGACCCGAGTCAGAATCCCCGGAAATAAATCAGTGCACCATATTCACTCGCTGACAAAGACTTCCCAGGAGCCCCAGCTAACCTTACAAGCACTGCGTACTGAGCCCTGTCGTTATTGTCGTCCTCACTTTTCAGATGAGGAAACCGAGGCTCGGGGAGGGCCCCCAGCCTGCATCTCACCAGAGCCCTCCCTCCCCCAGCCTCACTGAGCACACACCGCTTCATTTTCTCCCCTGCCACCAGGCCTTTGCACAGGCTGGCCCCTCTTCCTGGGACGCCCCTTTCTCCTTTCTCTACTCCACAAGTTTCTGCCCATCAGGCCCATCCACCCCCACCATCCCCTCTTCCGTGAGGCCATTGCGATTATTTTAGGCAGCATAAGGAATCCCTCCTTCCTACCTAACATCAACCCCACTACTCTGGTAAGTCCCCTCCCTAGGAACCATCAAGTTGTGAACTTTCGAAGATGCGAACATGCGTTTGCAAGCCCAGTCACGTACGTTCACGTGCCTGGTGTACGTTGACACATGTCTGCATCCTGTACAAGTGGTTGTGACTTTGTGCTCTTAACTGTATCGGTACAGTAGTACAGGGTCTTTATTTCAAGCCCAGGACGTCCGGAAGGAAGCACAAAAGCAGTGGTGATATGTCTGGTACTGTACAGCGGATTGTGTTAGTCGGGTGCCTAGACTAACTTTGTTGGACTTAGGAACAAATTGGACTTCCAAATGCACTCTCAGAACTGAGCTCGTTTGCACGTAGGGAACTTGCTGCACTGGACTCTTACCTGGCACCTAGACATGAGTTAGGCATTCTGTTCTCATCATCTTATTCACCCTTCACACAAACCCTCTGAGGCAGGTGTTCTTATTACTTACTCCTTTTTTAAAAATGAGAAAACCTGAGCACAGAGAGGTTAAGATACTTGCCCAAGGTCACACAGAGACTGAGAGTGGATTCCAAATTTAAACCCTGACAGCCTGACTCCCAAATCCTCGTGAGAGTATTTTTATTACTGTATCCGGTGTGTCTGTGTGTCTGTTTCTCTATGCACCCCCCCCACCCCCCGCCAACTGTGAGCTTCTCTAAGGCAGTGTTGGTAGCCCAGGGTTTAGTTTGAATCTGACATTTAAAAGGTCTTGATAAATGTTTGCTCCATTAGTGACTGACTAACTCAAGGAGGAAATGACAAAATGCCACTTGTGACATGATTCTGGAGTAATTCAAGGCTCAGCATTCAAGTGGATGGGATGGAGGATAGACATCCCCAAGGCACAAAGGAGAGGAGAGACAGGTGTGGGCTGGGGAGGCTTCCCGGAGGAGGCAGGTCCTGAAAGAGAGGTGGGGACCCGCCAGGAAGAACATGAGGAAGAAGGCATCCCAGCACCACAGGAGCTAAGAGAACCCACAGATCCGACAAACCCAGCACAGACTTATCTCAAGCCATCTGGGAGAAAGCCCCCACAGAAAGGGAGCATGAGTGTTTGGGTCACATGGTACACTGTGTTTTGGAAGGATCTCTCCACTGAGGGGTGGTCCTCAGTATATTAACATCCCCTGAGGTTCCCCGGAGAGTCACAAGGCCTGGGGCCGGGGAATCTGCATTTCACAGCTCCTAAGAACTGCTGCCTGCTGTCTACGAGCCACAATCAGGGACCTGCCCCCATGGTGACTGGTGATGTGGCCTCCTGGTCTCCATGCTTCTGTTCGGGGGAGCTGCCACAGGGATCTCGCAGGCCTGGGACAGGTTTGGGAGACCTGCATGGTTTGAAGGCCCGGAGGCACACAAGACTCTGCCATTTGTGAGTTTTCCTATAAGCCAGAACTAGTAAGCAAAAATGCAAATGCCGGGAAGCCACAAGTGACCAGCTCGCGTGGGTCAAGACATCATGTAAAACAACGCTGGTGAAATGGAAACACCCAAGCCGGGCTCGGTGGCTCAGCCTGTAATCCCGCGCCTTGGGAGGCTGAGGTGAGTGGATTGCCTGAGCCCGCGGGTTTGAGACCCGCCTGGGCAGGCGAAACCTCATCTCTACAATAAATCAAAAAAATTAGTTGGGCATGGTAGCGCGCGCCTGTAGTTCCGGCTACTCGGAA
>CAUYQG010070971.1:0-16668 GCA_963574415.1 Tarsius wallacei | reverse complement strand
GGGTTGCTTTTGCTTCACTTGTACAATTTCCTGTTCTTCCTTATGAGGGTCCTCAGGCTTTGTTCATTTTTAAGGGTTGAAGTGTGGGTTGTGGGTTGTAGTTTTTGCAGTTTTGAGGTTTAGTTGAGGGGGAAGCTGTGGTTCAGAATCTGTATGCCGATTCCAGCATCCCCCTATTGGTGTATGAACCCCCTGAAACCTACTTCCCACCGTCTTACAATCTTTCTGTGCAGCAGAATGTAGGTTTGGTCCCTCAGCCTCCCAAGGCGTGGGATTACTTTGAGCTGCAACCTGAGATGTCTGCTGCTTAGTTCCCAGGGGAGTGGCTTTGTCTTCTGTTTAGTGATGTTACTTTGGGAACCCAGGTGGAGATTGCTTGTAGGTGGGTGGAGCAACGCGAGTCTCTGCCTGGAGAATGACTGAAGTGATAGGATCCTTTTTCTCCGCTCTTTGGGTCCCTGGGCAATCGACTATGATGGTCTGTGGTAGCGTGATAGCGTGAGCCTCCCGGAGATCAGCTGCCCAGCTGGGCGCTCCACTCGGGGCTCCAGAGCTCCAGATTTCAGAGCCTCAAAGCTCCAAAGGGCTGGCAGTGAGCGGCGAAAGTGGCCCCGCACTGCTTCCAGCATACTTCAGTCAGAGATGGAATCAGTCTCTCTGAGGGGTGGGTGCCCAGAACCTTCTAGGGTGACGGGAGGCTCAGTCTGGGCTCGATGCAGCCAGGGATGGAGCTGAGACTCAAGCCTTCCCACCTGCGAGGGAGCAGCCCGGATGCAATAGCTGGCCCTGCGTGGTACCGGGGGTCCCTGAGCCTCGGACCAATGCATCCAACTGTGGGCAAGGGGGTAGGGGAAGGAGGGCAAGAGTCTTTTTGGGGAACTGACATTCGGAGAATCTCACAGTTCCGCCTGTGTTGCCGCCATCTTGACCCGGAACCATGAAATGTTTTTATCATTCATTTTTATAGATAATTTTTATATGTAAATATTCTTTATGCACACTTTTTTACATGTACATACTCTTCAAAAACTTATTAGAGAACACTTAAATTTCTAAATGGAAGGACTTTTTTTGTTAATAACATGTAGTATTACTTCATTATATTCTGAGAGCTTTATTTCACAATTTTTTTTTCTGTGTAGACTGTTATTTGGTGTTTAAGTAATTATTTTACACAAAAGAAGGTATATTCTGTATTGGAGAATATACAATGTAAATATAGCCACAAGATACATATTTGATATATAAGATTCATTTATTGCATATGTCATATATACTTAATAGAAGACTACTACTAATTATATTAATTATATTCTACTCTTGTTATTTTATTTTGAATGTAGAAGGGAATGTTGATATTTCCTCTATTTTCTAGGATTACTACATTATAAAGTTGACTACTGTCCTGCTTGTGCATAGATGACAATTGTTTTCTAGCTCCATTTTGATTATAGCATTCAGCATAATGGCATCTTTCTTTGCCATATATAATGTTTTTCGTATGAATTCTGAATTTTTCTTGATATAAAGATCATAATGGCTACTTTTCTATTGTTCCTATTTTTATTTTATTTTGCCTATCTCCTCATTTCTAATATTTCCAATTCTCTTCATTTGTAGGGTGTTTCTTGTCCATAACATTTTGGGTGTTTTGTTTTGTAAGTCCATTTGAAATTCTGTTGCTTAATACCTGAATGAAACTCATTGACATTCATGCATACCAGTGATTTGATTGTTCTCACTCTATCAAATTATTTTGTATTTGTGCAATTTTTTTCCTTCATGTGAACTTTAATGTATTTATTTAGCTTTGAGTCATTAGAGATGCTTACATTTTGTGCTATATTCTTAATATGTTTTATAGTGCTTTCAATGCCCTTTTTCCTTATTTAGGCTTTTTTTATGTGATTTATTTGACCTTTACCTATTAATTATGTGACAATAAATAAGTTTATATAACTTTCCCTTTGTGTTTTGCTACTCATTAGCAGTTTTTACATTGCAATAAGCTCTGTGTTGTTTACAACTTTTGCATATTATTTTTCCACTCCAGTATCCACATCTGTTTTAGTATTAGATCTGAAACTACAAATATTCACTTCCCTTCATCATTTCCTTCATAAATTTCTCTCATCAACTCTTGATTGAAAGAAGTAGGTCCCTTAGTGGATTCCTTAACATCTATCATAAGCATCAAATTCTCTAAATTTTTGAATATTGAAATCTGGCTTATAGACGTAAATATCAAAGGAGATATTAGCTGGATATAGATTTGTTTACACTTATTTTAACCTTATTGAAATAAGTGATGGCATTAAAGTATAATTACAACTTGATTTTCTTTCTTCTGAGGGAAATATGATCTTTTTGCCTAGGCAATTTATTTTTATTTATTATTAGCATCTAAGATAGGTCTTGGTTTTAAAAAAGATCTGGATACATTTTTCCAAGTACAGGATAATCTTTGAAAAATGTAGATTCAAGTCTTTTCTTTTCCCAAATAATTTTTGGGTTATAGTGTTAAATGTTTGTCTATCATTGTTGATGTCTTTAACTTTAGAATTTTATAAAAATGTAATAGATTTTTAAACTAATCTTTCAGATAGAAAATTTACTTTTTGTTCCATTTTATATCACTTAAAGTTTATTTCATTTATTGTTGTTTTCAGTCCATTCATCATATCTTAGGTCAAATTTATTTTCCTTTGGTCATTTTGTAATTTAGTCTAATGTAATGATTTTATCTTCTTTTTCAATTTATTTTCTGAGTTTGTTTGATTTTCTTTTCATTTCTTCCTTATTTGTTTGATTATTTTGGTTTAATTCACATATACTGAGTATTTTTTGCTTTTGCTATTTTGTAATTATGAATAAGCAATTTTCTCATATCTGCAAAGCCTATTTAGTGTTAATTAATTTGGGTTCAGAGATATGTTAAAAATTTTTTCTTCTTTGTGACAGTTACTTATAGAGAAATTTTATTATCTGATATAGCTTAATTTTCATATCCTTTTTCTTCTTATTATAGACATCTACCATTTTCTATTTGCTTTGTAATATCCTATTTTCCTGAATTAGATACAATTATTGTATATAGATGAGGTGAAAGTTGTAAAGGTTTAATTACAAACTACATGACCACTTATACACTATTCATTGGTCCTTTGTTTGAAATGATCAAAATGTTTTATACGATACAAAAAAATTTATATGACATAATATATTCCATATGTCAGTTTATTTAACTGTAAAAGATACAAAACAGACAAAGGAGTGCACACCCCAAAACAGCTGCATCAGAAGCTCTTGCAAAATATCAGGTATAAGTTCTCTGTTCCCCACAACCAGCACTCAGGACATTATTGCTTGCAAGGGATGATTTCACTCTACACTTTTTATTTCTTTGGCCTCATAATACAGCTACTAACCTATCAATTTAGTTTCAAAGTTATCAATTCTTATATTTAGATTCCAGTTAACATAACTCAGTTATCTTAACTGAATATATTCAGGTGGCTGTATAGCAAATAGATAAACTGACAGTCATGCAACTGCTCTCTCTGCGACAGATTTGGAACAAAATTCAGGAAGTCAACATTTTCCTAGAGAAACCTACAACTTTATAATCTAATTATGGTAATGGAGGGTTTGGGGGCTAAAATTACTGAGAATGTAATACCATTGAGTTGTTTCAAAATATTATACAGCAACCCTTAAGCTTCTCAATTTTACTGCAACTTTTAAAAACGGGCATATGGAGGAAGACCCAAAAGAATCTAGAATTTATGTATTAAAAAAATGTGTATTTATTCTTACATGTTTCAACTTCAGTCACCTAAAATAATCTCCATTGATGCAATACACCTATCAAAACACATTTTCCACTGCTTAGAACAGTTTTTGAGCTTGTCAATTTTGATGCCTTTTAGTGCTTCTGCCATTTTTTGTTTTACCTCTTCCACGTGGATAAAATGTTTCCCTTTGAGAGAGCTTACTTTTGTTGTTGTTGTTGCTTATTTTGGTTTGCACCAATTTATTAAAGCTGAATGACAAGCTAGATTCTGAGGCTCATGTCTGGAATCTCATTACTTTTGGGAGGCTGTGATAGGAGTACAGATTGAGGCCTGGAGTTCAAGACCAGCGTGGGCAATAATCTTCAGTAGGCTCAGGTTAAGGACCCAAACTACCTTTTAACTGGTAATCTGCATGCTTGCTTGCTGTGGTCATTGAGTCCTAGAATGTTTTTAAGATAATATGTCTGTTTGAGGATGAAAATTCCACTTAAAATTTGTTCTACTCAATTGTTCCCTTTTCAGACACATTGTAATTTTGAGCTAATTACATGTACTTCTCCAAATAAAAATTCTTAGACGTTTTCATGAATATTTGCTCCATGCACTGTAGCCAAGCCGGCTCCTCATACCTGTTTTTGGTCAAAAACTGCCAAACACTTGGCATGGTGTGGGTAGGTGATCTCTTAAATCACTTATCATGAAATGGGCAAATGCATTGAAAGAATCTCCAAAAAAGAAATTCACTGAAGCCAAACACAGCCTCTCACAACAACACTAGCTGATACACTGATGCAGATGGCTTCCTGGCAGAAGAAGCTTACACTACAAAGGGTCCACCCTCCAAAAAACAATTCCGTTTTTGAGGGTTCTATCTCATATGTTCCATTTATAATTAAAATTAATTTTAACTAAACATAAACTTATTTTCAATTATGGATGCACATAAATCTGTCATATTGTGATGATCTTGAATACATAATATTCCTTGATACTGGTTGTAATATTCAAGAGCCTGATGAAATTATTTTCAAGTTTCCTTCCAAATATTTTAGTAAAAATTTTAATTATCATTTGCCTATGACCAAAGATGTCATATTATAAACACCTAACAATTTCTTGACTTCTAGAAAAGCCAATTCCTGTATTACTAACCTCTGTGAAGGTAAGTATTTCATCTCTTGTGTCTGCTATTGAATCCCTATCCCCCAGACAGGTGACTGGGGCATAGAAGTTACTCACTAATTATTTTTGGAATGCTGAATAGATATCTGAATGTAACCACAGGAAGTATATTCACCATCAATTTTTCTCCACTCTACTGAAAAGAAGACTGTTGACTTTCCCTCTATCCTTATACAATATCTGAGTTTAATAAATATTTTAGCTTTATAATATTCTTAGATGATAGCATGAAGGAAGCCTAACTAACACTGCTGCCTTTATTACTGGAGAGAATCTGAAAGGAAGTTTAACTACTTTAACTAGATTTTACACATGTAATATCTTGAAATTTGAATCTAGGTGTTTTCACCACCACTAATCAAGTGTTCGCTATTAGAGAAAAATCAGTAGGAGTGTGAATACAGACATGAGTCAATGCAGAAAGCAGTACCTATAAAATAGTGTGTCTATTACCTAAAAGCTACACAGTAAATAAAGGACCAACAGCAGGTTTCAAAGATCCTAGTGAACCACTATAGAGGAAGAAATAAAAAAATTAGTGCCATCTAAGGTAACATTCAGGAGAGTGCTGCAGACCAGAAATCAAAAATCCTTCCAGCTGAAAATTGTATGAAAAATAAAATGAAATTCTGTGACCTCACTTAGACTATGCCTGGCATCAGGGGGTGGTTGAAAACATCTCAGGAGCAAGTCACCTATTATGAGCTTGTCCTCAGAAAGGACAAAAATAATAGCTCCAATCAAGCATACCATCTCCTGTGATCTTTGTTATGGCTTTGGATAGCTTATACTTGCTGACACAAATCAGTTAGACACTTTCAAAAGCCAGAAAATGTGATAGTTCCTGAGAATGATTATCTCAGCCAAGACATTTATTCTTCTCTCAGAACAAGTCAAAAAACATTCTCACACCCAGAATCTCAATCTTTTAATGCCCTTTTGTGAATTGTCAAGTTTAAAAGAGTAGGTTTTGTTATAATGAATAAGCTTCACATGCAGAAGGAAGCTATGAAAATCCATTGCTAAGCTGCTAGTGAAAAAGAACGTGAGTTACAAGATGTGAAAATTAATAATAAACTAAAATATTCTGTTGCAGTATTTTTTTGCCTGCTAATTATCAAATATTGAAAAAACGTTTTTTAATCACTAAAAACACATTACGTATCAGTTTAGTGGGTTGGCTATGAAGTCATCTAAAATGAGGAAGTAAAATTCACAGAATATATCTGATTTTATTTTTGGGAGCTTGCCACTTTGTCTGCTTGAAATGTTTTTTCACTGAAAACATTTTAAGCCATGTAAAGTTACTTTTTTTTTTTTGAGTTGGAGTCTCACTCTGTCGCCCAGACTGGAGTGCAGTGGCCGCTCCCGGCCACCGCAGCCTCAACCTTCTGGGCTCCGGCGATCCTTCCGCCTCAGCCTTCCAAGGAGCTAGAACTACAGGCGCGTGCTACCATGCCCGGCTGATTTTTTGATTTATTGTAGAGATGAGGTCTCGCTTGCCCAGGCGGGTCTCGAACCCGCGGGCACAGGCAATCCACTCACCTCAGCCTCCCAAAGGCGCAGGATTATAGGCTGAGCCACCGAGCCCGGCTTAAAGTTACTTTTTTAGAGATATATATATATATATATATATATAGTTCAGTGTCAGTTTCCCTTTCCCTTTAAGGGTTACTTGCTTGTGCAAGTGTAAGTGGGTGTGGCTCTCATCACAAGCATTCCCAAGTTGTCCATGAAACCTCTAATCCTTTCTGCATTTTGAATCTTCTTCCACCATTTACCTCTGCTGTGGGTCTAAGTCCCTGTGTTGCCAGTCAGTATGGATCTCAGAAAAAGTAGTCCCAAGAGTGAAAGCTCCTATTCATCATTACAGTCTCAGCAAGTACATTAGGGTAACAGTCTTGGGGAAGGGATGAAATGCATTTCTTTCCCATTGCTAAAGAAATGAAGTTCTAAAGAAAGAAAGAAAAAAAACCCATAAAATCTTGTAGTGAAATTACAAAGTGTGGAGGAAAATGGTACAGAAAGGCAGAAAGGACAAGCTGTATGACATAGGGTTGAGTGGCCTGTCTCTGGAGTCAGACTGCACAGGCTTGACAACATATTCTTGGGCTTCCTAGCTGTGTAACCACAAGAAATTTACTTGTTACTTTGAGACTCCGTTTACTCATCTATAAAAAGGGAATTTAACAGCACCAAAATCATGATGATCATAGAACT
This sequence comes from Tarsius wallacei, assembly GCA_963574415.1. Lineage (NCBI taxonomy): Eukaryota > Metazoa > Chordata > Mammalia > Primates > Tarsiidae > Tarsius > Tarsius wallacei. The sequence continues at coordinate 9,472 of CAUYQG010070971.1, read as the reverse complement.
GTTGTTAGGGTTAAATAACTTAAAATATTGGAATTGCCTAAAACAAAATCTAGCTCATAAACAGTAATCAATAAATATTAATAAGTAGTAGTCATATTTACAATAAGATTTTGTTTTCTTTCTTCTAGCTGCAAATGTTTTCACTAAGTAACAAAAAGAAACCACAAACTTATCTAACTTTTTTAAATAAACTATTAATGAGATTATAATCATAATAATCTATTGAATGGTATAATATTTCACAGATTTATAATTTTTATTTATAATCTCATCACTTGCTCTCAATAGCCCTGTAAGGAAAGTAGGGTTTTACTATCATCATTTTACTAAAAAGGAAGACAAACTCTGGAGAGTTAAATGAATTTCCCAATGTTATAGACACTCAACTCTGAAAGCAACTATTTGGTCATATAAATTGTTTTTACTTTAGAGGAATTTACCTAATTGCTAATAAATTATATACATTGCTATATAAAATACTAGATATATTAAAGAGAAAACAAAAAGGTAATATATCAACATGAGCAACAGTCTCTTAAATAGTTCCCTATCATCATAATTAAAACATCAGTATTTATTATGACATTATAGTGCATTTTTTTAGGAATTTTACTTTTCTTCCCTTGCATTATGTTGAACCATATGAAATTGCCATTTGGTATTATCTTTGACCTACAAAAACAGCAAATTTTTACTCAAACTAATATGTAATATCAAGATTATGTGAAATACCCCAAAATCAGACATTGTAGTATTAAAAACAAACTTGTATTAAACTTCCCAGAAGAGAAAGATGAACAAAAATATACTTTCTTCTCATCTTTTTTATCTCCCCTCCTTACCTTTATTTTTCTTTTAATCTTTTATTTTAAAGATGTGGGATACTATTCAGAATTAAGCATACAAATATTCATTATGCAGGTACACTTGTTGAGTTGTGACACCCCCGCCACCAGCAGAATCCCACTACTGTCAATACTACTGCCTCCCTGCCCCCTGGCAATTTCCTACTACTAGCAGTCCTTTTCTTATAGTACCTTTTTTATCTCCCCTCTTTACCTACCTCAACCCTGTATAGATCAATCTGAAAGTTTAAAGATAAGATAAGAATGCATTCCTCAGCATATATTAAAGGTCAAAACATATTCTGCTACAAAATGTTCACTAAATAACAATAATGAGGCCCCCTATATGCTAATGTACATTGTTTGAAAGTGAAAAATGTTTTTGGCCTGAGACATTCTGTGAAATGTAATTTATGGAATGATGTGTCAATGTAGTCAAGAAAAAGAATCACATGCTAAACCTATGAATTGCTTTTTCAATAGTTTTGTCTAGATTTCAGCAAGTCAAGACTATTTTTGTGACTTAACTTTAAGCTGCAGTAATGGTGGGGTATTAATAAGATACCATACAATGACCACACTGGGATTGCATGCAGCTAAATGATAGGGGGAAAAAAGCATTTCTAATAATAAGAAAGTTGTTGTTAGGTATGGAGACCATATGAAAAATGTAAATTCCATGGTTCAACCTAAAGAGAAAAATTACAAGACCTGTTGTAAAAGTATAAAATTTACAAGACCTATTACAAGGATAAAATTACAAAACCTATTGTAAAATTACGAAAACTGACCTCAGAATATCTCTGGAAAATGTGAGCTCCATAATGTGAAATTTTATCCCTTGCTGTTGTAAATACTTGCTACAGAAAACAACTGGCATATAGTTTAAAAAGTCAGAGAGAAGGGGTTGCCATAGTATCTGAAACAATCACCAAAAATGGCAGGTGAATTCAGAAAATCAGCAAATAGGAATGATTGTCTGTAGGCTTTCCATTTCCCCCAATTTCTTATTCCATATATGCTATTTACAGACAGTCCTCAACTTGCTAAATGACCTCTATCTCGAAAATAGATCGATTCTCTCATTCCCGGATGGAAAACTCACATTTCTTTGCCAAAACACCAGTCCAAATTGAACCTGGAGGGATAAAGATGAAGGAATGTATAAGCAGCTAAAAAGCTTAAATAACCCAAAAGAGCAGACAGCAATAATATAATTCATAAAATATAGGATGCTATATATTTGATGTAGCATTAAGAAAAAAGCCAAATTATGACACATATTTTCATATAATTTAGAGTTTTAATTTTGTTTTCATCCTGAGAGCTATTTTAGAATTATTTATACAAATGTTTTTATCACTTGTGTCTCTTGTTCATAGACAAAAATTAAAATACTAACAAAGGAGGGATTGGCTGAGAAAAAGAGCAATTGAAGATATTCTTCTTGCAATGAGTATTACTGTCACTAAAAATGGCATTTGTACACTGCTGTTTCTGTGCCATTTTCTATACATAGCAACTTCTCTTTAGCACCAAATCATGGTGCAATCTTTTTTAATATATTTCAAAAGGCAATTAAACACACTGCACGTAGTTGTACTGCAACCGAATAGATAGCAATGTGAACAGCTAGGAACAAATTTATTAGTGCAGATAAACAGTGACCACCATAAAATAATTGCTGCCTAAATAATAACCACTGTAAGCATCCTCAAACCCAAGAACACCGACGTTAAAATATTTTTCAAAAGATGCCTTAGAATAGGCCAAAAATAGGAATAATAACAATTATCACAAAATATATGTGTGTTGAGCTCTGGAACTCTAAGAGCTCTTGTGTTTTTCAGGCTTCTGATAAACAACTCTTGCTTTAATGCCCTCTCTCATGCAAAAAGTATATTTATACTATATCCACCAAAGTAGCTAAAATGACTAATAATGTCCATTAGTAGTGAGTATGTAGAGTGGCAATAACTTCCTGACATATTGAGGGAGGATGTAGAATGACACTACTAGTTTTGAAAATCATTTTGGGACCGGACTTGGTGGCTCAGCCTGTAATCCCAGCACTTTGGGAGGCCAAGGTGAGTAGATCGCCTGAGCCCGCAGGTTCAAGACCAGCCCAGGCAACTAGGCAAGATCTTGTCTCCACAATAAAAAATAAAATAAAATAAAAAAATAAAATTAGCCAGGCATGGTAGTACATGCCTGTAGTTCCGGCTACGTGGAAGGATCATCGGAGCCCAGCAGGTCGTCGCTGGGGTGGCCATGTGTGTGCCACTGAACTCCAGCCTGGGCAACAGAGTAAGACTCTAACTCAAAAAAAAAAAAGGAAAGAAAAGAAAATCATTTCAGGGTTACTAATACCATGAATCATACTCCTACTCCGTGGCCTAGAAATTCCATCCCTAAAGAAATGAGTTCTCAGATCTACACAAGGATTTGTGCATGCATGCCCATAATATCAGTATCATTATTAGCCAAACCCTCACAGTCATCAAGTGGTTTATGGGATATTTACACAATGGAATACTGTGCAACAATGAAAAGTAATGATGTACTGGTGCATACAACAATGTGGGCAAATATCCCAGAAAATATATTGGGTGAAAGAAATGAGACACAAGCAAGTATAAAATATATAATTCAATGAACAATTCAAGCACAGTCTAATAAAACATGGAAGTCAGATTGTCAAAACAGCAGTAACTACTGAGGTCTCTGTGTTGTAAAGAATAGGGAAGTACATGAGTGAATCTTGAATGATCTCGGATATGTTTTTTTGTCTTGATTTTGGTGGTAGTTAAACCCGTGTACATTTGCGTGTATACAATGATAATATCATTAAGTTGCGCACCTCGGATTAGCATTCTGAATGTACTTCAATTGAAAAGTATTACACACAACTTACTCAAATTGCCTGAAATGGTTTATTTCTGACTCAGTTAAACTTCCTAGGTACATCCAAGTCACTTAACTGTCAAAGCAGCCCTCCTATGGGCTTAGTATGGTTTGTCATTTATCCCTCAGTTGACATGAGTTAAATTGAATTGTCTACCTAGCAGCAAACGGAGATCAACAAAGCAGTTATTATTTTAGGGTCAATGTACAGGCTAATATATGTAGCCAAATAAGTGAATATAAAACCCTGTGAGATCTTTGAATATTGAATGAGAAAAAAACAGAATATCAGACAATAGTGAAGAAATAAATCTAGGAAGTTGTCTACTGAAAAATAAATATTACTATGACTAGCAAGGGAAAAAGTGAGAATTTTCCAAATGCACCCCAGAAATGTGAAAACACAGATTTAACTATATTACTAGTAAGGAATATTTTGTGGGCTGATATGCAAACATAAGCAGCATATAAAATATGGACTATTTGGTTAACTGGGATTTATGGAAAAATTAGTTATGAATTTTACCCTTTCCCCTAAAATAACAACTTACAATGACCTTTAAAAAATATCACGTACCTTAGGAGTAACCTGTTTTGTACTTAAGTTCAGTCATTTCAAAGTTAGCATCTTTACAGAGGAAATTTTGCCAGCATATATTATGTTGGTTGCTTTTCTACTTCAATGCAAAGTTCAATGTTTACAGGTCTGCTTTCCAAGTTGTTTTCCTGGGAGACATGGGTACCTCCCTTCTCTTTATGCTGACTTATGTAGACGGAATCAGGGAGATGTGTAATGGGCAGTTGCCCCAATCTCATAAAATTTTCAGAATATTTTCATAAGGGCAGGCACTTTCAAGCATATGTGATGGGATATAATTTAAAATAATAAAAAAAATTTAAAAGTCTGAGCATTCAATAGCTGGGAGCTAGTTAGGAATTGTAGTGCTTCCGTTCAATGGAATACTTAGTAGCCATTGAAATTATAAGGTAGACATATTTGTATTGACAGTGTAAGTTGCCCTTTATTTAAATAAAAATGTAAAAGGCTAAAGAATATTTAGAACAATCTCATATATGTTATATACATAATTGTCAAAATCTGAGCATTGTATTTCAAATAATAGCAGTTATCTCCTGAGGATTAACAACAAAAACTTTCTAGGGCATTTCAAAATGTTTACTGTAAACAAGAAGTGTATATAATCACAGAAACACAGATCTTAATTCTGTTTTAAAACAGAAAGAATAGTAATTCAAACTCTAAAAATCATATTCCAGTCACTCGTAAAAAACATATCTTGTCAATAATCCCCTGACTTGAATTAACAATAGAAATAACAGGTCAACTTTCTCACATAAAGACCTGATTTCATTTAAAAATTGAATAATATTTAAAATATCTTTCCAAAAAAAGTATTAATTGTATAAACAATCACATACCATACATACCTTTGTTTCTCAAAGAATTCTGTATTCAGAGACTAACCACAGGGCAGGTCAATGGAAATGAAAAGTAGTTTTACAGTTGACTAAATCAACCAAGAAACTATCTTTATAAGAGTTGCTTCCATTACTCCATATCAAGTACATATTGCAAATTACCATATAAATCACTTGTTTAAGAATTATGTATTCTGATTTCTGACACCTATCCAGGGTACTCATTTTGCTCCCAAATAGTCTGCATTTATCTATTTATATTTCACTCATACATATTTAATTAAAGCAAGTGACTTTCTACCCAGAATTATATAAGGTACTTTATATTTCTGTTTAATGTAAAAAAAAAGTCAACCACGACCTGAAAAGAAAGGGAGATTTTACATGATCTTTTCAATTGCTCATTATTTCAGCACCTCTGAGACCCCATTTGCTGGAGTTCAGCTTTATATGTCACAGATGTATACCTCAAGGGGACTCAGCCTTGGAGAAGCCAAGTAATCATCACCTGGACTAAAATGTCCTATAATGTGAAGAACAGAGTACAATGGAACCCTTGGAAAAGTTCCCAGAAATGTCCAGGGTTGGATGGATGGGAGTCAGAGAAAAAATTTTCTAAGGACATTTGAATAGCTTAAAACCCCTCATTCATAATCACAATCATCCAAACAAAAATAAGATGAGATATCACTTGTGTTTATAAAAAGCATGTAAAAAATAAAGAATAAAACTGCCTAAACTGTCAACTATTACTTAGCTATACAAAGCAGGTTGACAGTCTTCAGAGTAGGGACTCTGCCAAAACCATATGTATTCACTTGACCACATCAACAAAGGGGAAAAGGAGAATAAGAGAGAACTTGGAATGATTGGCAGCAAAGTAGACAAGAAGCAGCATCAAAGTAAATTAATGGCAGTTCCATGAATCCACATCCAGGCGCCGGGAATTGATCTTCGTTCCTATTCTTTTTGTTTTTATTTCATTTTGGGAGGGAGTCAGGGGTAGTAAGACCATTAACACAGAGACTGCCTCAGAAACTAGGCTTGTTTGAGCCTGTTGCCAGATAGGAAAGAAGGTAGACATCAGTCTCATAAGACTTAAGGAGCCAGGGAAAGCAATCAAGAGTAGCAACATAAGAATTAATATACTTTAAATTCCTATTCTCTACTTCTATCCTTTTTCTTTGTTTGATTATTATGAAAATATTTACATGCACATGGGAAAATAATGTTACGCTGTGAGCCTAAGGATGAATTTTTTTCTTTTTTTAATAAAAACGCAGAAAGAGGCTGAAACCAAACGACTTATGAATATAGCCCAGATAAGGAGGATGGTCAATTATAAATGTGGATCTCACAAAGTTCGTCAGAAAAATAGATTTTTGAAAACACAGTTTAGGAAATTATTTACAAAGGTAACTCATGCCCTAATATTTGGAGGTAAAACATGATTCACTAGTAATAAAACATAAGCCAAAATTGAATCAATCAATGTCTGTAGAGGTTTTTATGATACTTTATTGACAACTATGCATGGAAAGAAAAATTTAAAACATATCAAATGACATAAATTCAGCATCTGGTTTGAAGTTTCATAAACATACAAAATAATTTTAAATTTGAAAACAGAGGTTCTTACAGAGTATCTCAGTCAAAGCACTGTGAGATGCTCAGTTAAGTATCGTCATTTTCAAACACTGAAATTTTGTGTTGAATAAAGTTTACTTCTCAATATCCCACAATGGGAACCATTTGTCTCATCTTCAGTCAAAACTACAGAACTTGTTATTTAAATATATTGACTCTCTAAATTCACACTGTACTCCTTTAAATGTTCGCTCTTCAGGGGAGGTAAGTGTCTTGTCCAATTTTCTAATTTGTACCTAATATTAGAGAGTAATGACAATGGTTATAAACTGTCTCCTCTGAGATAACATCTCAGTTCCTGATGAGTAGTGAAGGGATGATAATGAAATCAAATTCATGTATAATGGGTGCAATGAAAAAATAATTTTGAAGAATTAAACCGTATTTTTTACAGATGTATATTTTCATTCTCCCATTATTACATGTTCTCCTAGAGATATTTCAGCATTATGAAACCCAAGGAGAAGGCATGAGGGTTACCAGCCTGGCAAAAAGTACGTGAGGTGTAATGAAGTCCCAGACATAAAGGAATGAGAAATAGCTAAATTTCCTCTCATTCCTAGACTAAATAAAAAGAGGAGGGAAAGCCAAGTGGTTCACTATGTATCCTGACTTCCCCCTTTGGGGTGAAAATAAATTGAAGGGACAGCTGACAGAAAAACGGTCCTGTATCCTGACTCTCTGCACATAGATTTGACTGTGTCATAGTAACGATGGCACTGTGTTGGGTTCGACAATGAGAGGATTTGATTAAGTACCTCTGAACCTGTAATAATTAATTTTATGTGTCAACTAGATTGACTACAAGGTGCCCAAATTAAACATTGTTTCTAGGTATATCTGTAAGGATGTTTCCAAATAAGAATTGCCTATTTTTATGGAATACAAATGTGATGTTTTGATCTATGTATATATTACAGAAAAATTCCTTTAAGCTAATTAAGATATCCACTACCTCACTAACTTTTTTGTGATGAGAACATTAATAATAAATTATTATAGCTATTTCAAAATATAAAATACATTATTAAATTACTTGTGGTCACCATGTAATACAACAGATCACTAAAACCATTCCTCCACTCTAACTAAAACTTTGAACTTTTGGTCAATCTCTTCCCTTTCCCTTTGGTCAATCTCTTCCCCACCCCAGCAACCTCTGATAACCACCTGAGAAATCAGCATTTGGATTATTTGACTCAGTAAAGTAGAATGCCTTCCCCAGTATGGTTGGCATTATCCAATCCTTTGAGGGCCTGAATAAAACAAAAGGCAGAGGAAAGAGGAATTTGCCCACCCCTCTTTTTTTTTCCACCAGATTTAGCTGGGATATCTCATTTCATCTTCTCTTGCCCTTAGCCTAGTATTTACATCATGGGCAACCCTCGTTCTCAGGCTTTTGGTTCAAATTGAATTAGATCACCAGCTTTCCTGAGTTTTCAGCTTGCAGACAGCAGAATACGAGACTTCTTAACCTCCCTAATCATGGGAGTTAATAACTTGTTATCTATCTATCTATTTAATCTATCATCTATCATCTATCTATATCTTCTATCATCTATCATCTCTATCTATCATCTATCTTTCTCTCTGTCTCTCTCTTATTGTTCTGTTTCTCTAGAGAACCCTAACTGATACAGAAGCCTTCTTTACTCTCCTCTGTTAGGCAAGGGATGCTGTTTCTTATATAGGGTACAGAGGAACCTAATGGCTAAACCAATATACTTGCCGTGTATTCATGGGGGTGTGCAGCACAAACAATAGTAAATTGTGACTGGTCAGAGAAATAATCCACGAACAGAGTTCTCAGAGGATACACTTGACTAGCTATCTGAGACAGTGAATTTTGGTGAGCTGGAGGGCTGTTTGAGCATCTCTCCATGTGACGATGACTGCTTTCCCATTCATTGGGCAGGCAGGAGATTTTTGTGACAGTAGACTCCTACTCCACCTTGAGAAGAGAGGTGAAAACAGTGAAATACTTAAGCTTTTGACACATCTACTTGGACATTTCTTTAGCATTTCAAACCTAATGAAAAAAAAAACTGTAATCTTGATTTCCCTCACCAAACATCTTTTTTGCTATTTTCTATTTTAGTAAATGACCCAATCTAGCTAGAAGCTGGAAAATTATTCTTGACATTGTTATTTTCCTCACTGCCTCTGCATCTAAACAACCATCAGTTTCATTTGATTTTATCTAGACATTTTTTCAGACCTACCACTTCTTTCTCATCCCAATCACCATCATCTTTCCTCTACATTGATATCTCAGCCTTCCAAGGAAGAGTAAGTGGTCATAACTTCCATTGCCTATTGGCCAATGGTGTAGTAGATAAATACACGATGTGAAGCCATGGCTCTGCCTTTTAGTAATAGAATGACTTCAGCCAAGCAACTTTCTGAACCAGTTTTTCTTTTTTTTTTTTTTTTGAGTTGGAGTCTCACTCTGTTACCCAGACTGGAGTGCCGTGGCTGCTCCCGGCCACTGTAGCCTCGACCTGCTGGGCTCCGGCGATCCTTCTGCCTCAGCCTTCCAAGTAGCTGGAACTACAGGCGCGCGCTACCACACCCGGCTAATTTTTTGATTTATTGTAGAGATGAGGTCTCACCAAGTTGCCCAGGCGGGTCTCGAA